>PVJX010002100.1:35576-138855 GCA_004027295.1 Dolichotis patagonum | reverse complement strand
TTACATGCTTTAACTTTGTAATTTGAACAACTATTTCCAAGAAGTCAGTATGTAATTAGTCAAGTAATAATTTCTTAGGTTTTATTGTTGTACTTTTCCTTTTTTCCTTGGAATACTGTATGGTTGCTACCCTTTATTCTGTTTTATTTTGTTTTGTTTTTTCCTCTTTAAATAAAATTATAAAAAAAAATAAAAAAAATTAAAAAAAAAAGAAGACTGTCTAACGTAGGCCAAAGCCTGGAACTGCTGTGTGCTCCAGACCAAGCTCCACTGGCAGAGACTCTGTTGGTTGATGGCACCCTCCCAGTTTGAGTTCAGCCCCTGGAACTCATTTGCTGCACATGAGCTGCGTGTCCTTGCAGTGGTAGCAGGAGGCTTCAAGAGGCTGAGTGGGGTCAAGTGTGTGTTTATACACGTGCACAGGTTGTATGTGTTGTATATATATGAGTGTGTATTGTGTTGATAAGATGTATATGTATATATGCTTATGTGTGTGGCCTCTTGAATGCAGGGTGAGTCTTCTTCTAGGTTTCCAGCAGGAGTACTGTTCTAGAAGGCCTACTGCCTTATCATGGACTAATCAGGCCTGTAACTTCCCAAACAAGTGTACAGCAAAGGCTTAAATAAATCACACAAGTGGTATGGTTTTAGGGCTCCGAGAGGATCAAAACCTTCTAGGAGAATGTGAGATTCCGGGGGCTGAGACAAAGAACTTCTCTGGGTGACCCATATTTATTTTATTTTCAAACAAAGGGAGGGGATACTGAGGAAAACACGGGAACTGAGCAGGACCTTGGGAGTCAGTTCAAAACCTTTTCTAGGCAGTAAATTGTGCTGCTTTAGGAGAATTATCTTATCGACAGGTTGACATATATGGCAAGGCTGAGACGGCAGGAGTGAGATACCTGCAGCTACAGTCTCTAGTTAATTGGGGTTGGAGCCAGATGTCCTCATCTGTGGCCTTATCTTGTGCTTTGAGAAATCACAGACCACTACAGGCCTCAGCCAGTACCAGTGATTTATAGAGGTTCACTTACTATGAATCTGCTGCCCATCTCCAGACAAGGGGTTTTGGCTTGGAACAGACATAGAAACATAGAAAACCAATTGGTTAATTTTAAATCCTGCTCAGAACCACTTGGTAGTGGCCTCCAACTGTATCATGGAGAATGGGGTACAGGCATCCTGTGGGACTCTGTCTGAGGCAACAGTATCAAGTAGGTGCCATATGCGGGCAGAGGGAGCCCTGGTGAATATGGAGGCAGTAGAACATTGTGCTGCCTACCTGCAGGCAGGGCCCTAGGGTGATCACAGTTTCCAGCTGGGTGCTAGCTTGGATGGTTCATCACTGGCACAACTTCTTGCTCACATTTGCAATTCTTTAGTAATAACTCAAAACAAGAAGTGCAGAGTTTGGTGGCTCCAGACTTCAGACTGACAACAGTTAGCTCAGAGAGGGCAGGAAGTGAGGAAAGGCAGAAAGAAGTGCAAGGGGGCCAGACAGCAACCTCCTCTTATCTTCCCCCTCCTGTTCATAGGCTGGGGGCTCCCAGTTCTCTTTAGGCCCAGGAATTCTGGGGGCATTGAGTCTTCTCACAGCCACCTTTGGAAATAGGTTTCCTTCTTCTGCCCAAGTTAGAGAAGTGGGTGAGGCTGCAGCTGGGCAGGATCTGAACAGGCCGTTAGTGTCAAGAGCCCAGGATGACGTCACATCCTAGTGGCTGAGCTGTGACCAGGGACTGGAAGTCTGGGATGGGGTTTCTGGAAGTGTGTGATGAGAGATCAGCATGCCTGCTCAGGGTAGGTCACACTGGGTGGGGCTCTGGAGAAAAGGAGCCTTACTGTGCAGCCTAAGATGGTGGCAGGCACCTCTGGGAATACAGGGACTGACACCTCTGGCAGGAAGTATGGAACTCAGAAGGGTGAGACACTGAGATGTTTACATTGACTCAGGAGCAAGCATGACTGGGGTGAAAGGCCTGGGCATGAGGACAATGGGGCAGCACAAGGGCTGCAGGAACAAGGGGAGTCAGCCTTGAAGAGCTCTCCATGTTGCAGTCTCCTGGTGAGACCCATGGAAGACCCTGGAATGAGGAAGCCTGCCTGAGCCCCGACATCTTTGGGTTACTTGGCTCTCTGCCCATCTTGCCTATCCCTCTCCCCTTTGCTCTGTCCCCTCCACTTGTCCTTCTTTGTGCACCTCTACCTCTTAGCACTGTGTGCCCCACAGGTGAGCATGATGACCTTGGGTGGACTGCTGGCAATGGGTGCTGGCCAGGGTGGCCCTAGAACAGAGGGGCATTGGGTTCAGAGGTGCCTGGGAGTTAGGAGGCAGATGAGCAGCAATAGAGCCCACTACACTAAGGGGAGGAGTACAGCTCACAGCCAGCTCCTGGGGGCAGGTGAGTGGGTTGGATGTCCGAATTGTCTGCAGGTGACCCAGGCCCTGCCTTCAAGTGCCCCTCCCAGGCACACCACTCGGGCTGTCTCCTTTTGGGACCTGTGCTGCTGAGCAGGCTGAAGGGGCTGAAGGGAACACAGAACTCTCTGTTTCCCCACCCCACCTGACTGACTTCTCTTCTCCTGGGCCTGGCTCACTTTGCTAGAAGCCAGGTCTTCCCAGAACACAGACATTGCTTTGGGCACAAGCCTGTTTTACATGAAGGTGGGGACTCCTCAAGTTTTTCAGGACTTAGCCCAGGTAGATAGAAAGCTGAACTTTGAGATTCACAAATATCCTGTCCTAGGCAAAAGAGACCAATCTCAAACTAAATAACAGATTCTCCAAAGAATAATGACATGGATTCGTCATGGGTATTTTTAAAAAGGGGATGTTTTTACTTTTTATTTTTAGTTTGTTAGGTTGGTTTGTTTTTTGTTTTTTGGGGTTTTTTTTGGTACCAGGGATCAAACTCACAACCATGTGCTTGCAAGGCAGGCACTTATGCCACTGAGCTAAATCCTCGGCCCCAGTTTTTTAGTTTTTTTGAGACAGGGTCTCACAATGTAGTTCAGGCAGCCCTTGAACATGCTGTTTAGCTAACCTCCAACTCATGGCAATCCTCCTGCCTCCCCGCAAGTGCTGGGATTACAGGTGTGTGCCACCACGCCTGGCCTAAGGGGATTTTTTTTTTGTGTGTATGTGGTTCTGGGGATTGAACTCACAACTTTGCATTTGCCAGGCAGGTGTCTATGCCACTAAGCTAAATCCCCAGCCCCAGGGATGTTTTTATATTTTTATTTTTTGGTACTGGGGATCAAACTCATGACCTCACACTTGCCAGGCAGGTGCTTACACCACTGAGCTAAATCCCCAGCCTGCTCCCAAGGATGTTTCTAAAAAGCAAAAATGGAGACATTTATGTCAGCAGCTTGGATTCCAGTTTTTGGTCTTTGAAATCTGTCAGGACCTTGGGTAAGATCAGTATGCAGGTGACTTTGCTGAGTTCTATCCACAGAATGTTGTCTCAGTTGCTAGTTTTGGAGAATATAGAAGGTAAACTTTGTTACAGAAATCTATGCATGCGTACCTGTGCCAGGTATGCAAACTATGTAGTGCACATAGAATGAGGAATCTCTCCTGGGGCACTTTGAAAGTCCTTGAAGCAGTGCTTCACTCTTTGCATGGCTTTATACTATTTTGTTATGTTTGATATTATTGTATTTGAAACTATGCTCAACTATAGCAGAGTAAGAGATATTGTGATAGCTACTGTTGATGTCCAGTTGTCTTAATGTAAAGTAATGTAAAGTAAAGTAATGTAAAGTACTGGGTTGCCTATGTTGTTCTGTTCTGATCTGCTCTGTACTGCCCTTTTTTGTTTTATTCTCTTTAAAATAAGTTACTACCATTAAAAAAAAAAGACATAAGAGACCTTCCTTGTTATCATGCCCAAGGTCTAGCTTTGCCTGGATCTGACAAGAACCATTTCTTCTTCAGATCATCAGCTTTCACATTAATAAGCTTGCTGACAAAAGGACCTGATTCAGTGGGTCTGGCAGGATTTGCAGTGGGCATCAGGTCAGGTGGGATGCTGGGTTGGTGGAGGACTGTCTGATCTCCAGCTGTCACCAACTAGTCACTTTCTATCTCCTCTAAACAGGATTCAGGGCCAGGTGGGGCATTCATGGGGTACCAGATATGACTCTTATGCTTTCCATACATTCCTCTCTTTGTAAAAGTTTTTCTAAAGGGGTCACTGATCAATCATTGTTTTCATTGTGCCTTATGGAGGAAATATGTTTCTGGTTGTTGATGTTACCTGTTCCCACATTGGAAGGAAATGATTGACCACTGAGAGTCAGTGTCATAACCCCTTTAGCCACATTTGAGCAACAAGGAGGTTTGGAAGGAACAATCTTAAGCATAACAAAACCAATAAGAGCAAAATGTAGGCTGGGGATTTAGCTCAGTGGTGTAAGTGCCTGCCTTGCAAGTGCATGGTCGTGAGTTCAATCCCCTGTACCGATTAAAAAAAAAAAGAGCAAAAGATTAAGAATGGCTTTATAAGCCTCTTCCTTCACATACACAATTTTTTTTATCTTTTGAGACAGGCTTTTTTTGGGGGGGGGGTGCTGAACTCACTTTGTAGCCCAGGCTGGCCTTGAACTCACAGTTATCCTCCTGCCTCAGCCACCTGAATGCTTGAATTACAGGCATGCACCACCACGCCCAGCACAAAACTCTTTTTGACTATGTCTTAGTTACTTTTTCATTACTGAGACAAAATACTTGACACCCACAAATTAAAGTAGGAAAGGTTTATAATAGTTCATGGTTTGTAGAGGTTTTAGTCCACAGTCAGCTGGCTCCAACGAAAAGTCACATGGAGGGTCATGGCAGAGAGAAACAGTCTATGGCAGGGTAGGCATAAAGCAGCAACAGTGAAGCAAACCTAACCTTTCCCTTTTATCCCATCCAGGCTACTATCCTTTTGGATGGTGTTCAGGCTGGGCCTTCCCATTATCCATACCCAGAACTATGCTAAAATCAATCAGTGAACTAATTTAGTACCACACACCTTAATCCCTTAATCTCAGTATCATGCACCCTAGATCTAGCCAGCTGTAGCTTCAAGAAGCCCCATTTAGGAGCATGGGAGACTTTGGAGGAACATCTAGACACAAGCCACAACAACTTACTCAGATTTCCTCATTTTGCTCCCAGCTTTCATTTTTCATTTAGGGTAGACTCTTATGACACAAAAATCTTAGCTTACCAAGAAATACATCCTCATACCCATACCTTTGTTTTACTTCTCCTTCTTTGTCCTGTTTATTAGTTCTCTTCTGTAATAAGCTCTGTGGGAACTTTAGATTTTAAAATGTTCTTGGTACCTTTATAAAAAAAATTGTTTTTGACCTTGGTCCCAGAGTTTGCTCTCAGATATTTACATCCTATTAGGACTGGATGAATAACAGTTCTCCAAGTAAACTTGAACAGCAATTGAATTTTAGTATAAGCAGAAAGCAGAAAAAAGAGCAAGTTGGACTTCCGGGAAAATGGCGAAATGGTGGGCAGCAGAGAAAGAGCCTCCCTAAGATTTCATGTCCAGACATTGGAATATAGCAATGTGAGGAAGAGATGAAGGAGGGAAGACGGTCCCTGAGGCCTAGCAAGGATCTGAAGCAAGAATGAAAGCCCACAGGATGAGCTAAAAGAGAGACTTCAATGAATAAGGAGGTAGCGAGCGATTCTCTCTTCTTGAGCCTTAACTCACTGCATGAGAAGGGTGTGTGCCACAACACCCAGCCAGTTTATTTCTTCTTAAGGTCCTGTTTGCTTAAGGATATTTCAGATGCTTGAGCTTTGTTCTATCTGCAAGCTGTTAGGCAATTTTTTAAAATGTATTTTTATTTTTATATTTATTTATTTTTGAGACAGGTTTTCACTATGCAGTTTGGGTTGGCCTTGAACTCACTTTGTTACCCAGGCTGGCCTCAAAATTGCAGCAATCCTCTTGCTTCAACCTCCCAAGTGCTGGAATTATAGGTATATGCCACCACACCAGTGGTTAGGCATTTTAACTGCTAGTAGTTTTTCCATTCAGAGTTAACTACTGTGTCTTGAAAATGGATTAAGTTTCCATTTTTTACAATTTTTTTCATTTTATTTTTATTTTACCTAGGCTTTTTTTTTGTTTGTTTTTAAGTTGTATTGGCATTTGTGGTCTTTTTTAGTGATAAGAGGTTGAGTTTAATTTGACCTGTGATCATAATAAATTATTCTGTTGGTATATTAGGGACATTTGTTCATGTATTGTTTTATTTTTTTTCCTTTTTTTTTGTCTTCCATATTTGATATTTTATTGGTTGTGTTGAGGATCAATACAGACATTTCACTTTGTACACAACTCTTAACACACATACCAAAAAGTCTAAAAGCCAGGTACTGTTTCTTTTTCAGTTATTCCAGTGACTTTCCAGCTTCAAATTTGGAGGCAGCTTTTCAGTAAGAGGATGTAGTACCAGTATCTTCCACTGCTAATAAAGTGTCACTTATGTTCCACTGACTCACAATTTTGTGCCATATACACCACATACTCACATTTTCAATCTTTCATAGCACATTAACAAAATTAGGCAAATTGGACTGACTACCAGGACCAAAGATGTTACAAAGTGCACACGATTTTGACACGGCAACAATCAGGAAATAGTTTTCTTTAGGAAACAATTCTATTAAAAACAGAATGGGAATAGGAGTCATTTAAAATATCCAAGACATATTAAATGCATGACTGTGATGCCAAACTGCCATTTAGTATGCTTTGTATTGCAGGATGTAAAACCCCACCTGTGGAATGGTAAGCTGACACCCAAGACAGCCAAAGCCTGCCATAATTCAGTATCGCACTATTTTCTGATTGTACCTAAAAATAAACAACCAGCGAATGATTTGACCTCTAAAAAAAATCACTTACACTTAAAAAATGCGATGAGGTGGGATTCCCTCCTTTTAAAAAATGTTTCTAAAGAGGCTGGGGATTTAGCGCAGCGGCATAAGTGCCTACCTTGCAAGCACGTGGTTGTGAGTTTGATCCCCGGTACCGATTTTTACAAAACAAAGCAATGTTTCTAGAGCTACTAAAAAACTTGCATTTCCAAAATAGTTGATAAAAATATTCCTCTGCATTGAACAAGAAGGGAGACCAGGACCATTGAGAAGATGACGTGGGGCGTGGTTAATCAGACTTGGCCTCTTTCTCTTCTGCTCGGTTGGAGGCCGCGCTCTCCATGCTCTCCGCGCTCTACGCCTTTCCGAGGAAAATCTTCCTTGGCCTGTTTTCCCTTTGTTCCCCTCTTCCCTTTTGGTTGCACTTTTTTGTCCACAGATTTATCCTTTCCCATTGCCTTTTTTGGCTTCGTTTCCACTTTTGCAGGAGCAGGTTTAGCAGACAACCTCGCCATCTCCTCTTGGGCTCCTTCTTTGCTGCCCCTTCAGCCGCGCTGACCTTCCTCTTGGGCATCTTGGCAGCGTGAGGGACACTTGTGGAAACTGCTGGCCGGCCAAGGCGCATGGCAGGATCTTGGAGCTACCGCTGCTCAGCCGTTGCCACTCTTTCCCCAGTTTTCCTTTCTCTTGTCTTTCTTTCTTTTTTTTAAAGACAGAGCATTACTATGTAGCCCAGGCTGGCCTTGAACTCACACAACTGGCTATTTGTTGTTGTTTTAATTAGTTTTTGGGTTAACACTCTCATGCAAGGGATAAGATAGTACCCAACTGAAGTTAAGACTTTTTATGGATTGCGGTACACTGAGCTCCATAGAGACAGCGCTGGGGCAAGTGAGAGGCCAAAGGGCGGGCACTGGGTGATTGTGTGTCTCACTGAAGAAAACAGGTAAACATGAGCAAAGGAGATCCTAGGAAGCCAAGAGGCAAAATGTCATCATATGCATTCTTTGTGCAAACTTGCTGAGAGGAGCGAAAGAAGAAGCACCCAGGTGCTTTTGTTAATGCCTTGAAGTTTTCTAAGAAGTGCTCAGAGCAGTAGAAGACCATGTCTGCTAAAGAGAAAGGAAAATTTGAAGACATGACAAAGGCAGACAAAGCTCGTTATGAAAGAGAAATGAAAACTTATATTCCTCCTAAGGGAGAAACAAAAAAATTCAATGATCCCAATGTGGCAAAGGGGTCTCCTTCAACTTTCTTCTTGTTCTGTTCTTTTTTTTTTTTGGTACCAGGGATCGAACTCATGACCTCAAGCTTGCCAGGCAGGCACTTAAGCCACTGAGCTAAATCCCCGGCCCCTTGTTCTGTTCTGAGTGGCATCCAAAAATCAAAGGAGAGACTTCCAGGAAGATGGCAGAGTGGTAAGCAGTAGGGAAAAGAGCCTCTCTGAGGGTCACCATCCAGACTCTAGAATATAGCATCATGAGGAAGATAAGAAGGAACGAAGTGGGTCTCCTGGACCAGGAAAAATCTGAAATGTGAATTGAAACTGGAAGAGAGAGGAAAAAACTTCAATGAAGAAGAAGGTGGTAGCTGGTGACGACTTCTCCCTGAAATGGGACTCACAGCACTAGAGGAGCTGTTCGAACCTGGGGACACAGGGTCATGATGATGGTGACAGCTGGCAACCTCAGAGGCCTCTGCAGAGAGATGTGGCAGTAGAGGGGAGCAGCAGATGTGGAGGACTGCGTTGGTTAGCAATGAGTGCAGAGGACTCAATTCTCCTAGGGGAGAGAGTGATTAGCCAGGAGCCATTTTGGAGACAGGTTGGATAAACCCAGAACCCAGAACTGCTGCTGGCTTCCTCTAGCAGCTCCCAGCTGGGCACAAACCTGTGGAAATTGCTTGGATTGCAACAAGCAAATGAGTCTGGTCTCAGGGCAGGCATGCTGAGATTATCCACTACTGTGCCATAAGCAACTGCTGGATTGCTGGGATAGATCAGTATGATTCAGGACTCTGTCTCAACAGGTTGTCTTCTAGTGAAACCAGATAGAATCTAGGAAGTAGATTGTTTTTCTTTTTCTTTTTCATTTTTTTGTTAGTTTGTTTTTGTTTTTGTTCTTTTCTATTTCTCTTTTATTGTTTATATATGAGGGTGAGAGTGGTTCCTAACCTGTTTGTGGGCATGGTTCTGTTCTGTTCTTCCTTTTTTTTTCTGTTCTTCCTTTTATCTCTTTCATCTCTGTTTTCCTTCAGTCTTCTGCACCAGTTTCTCAAAGCTGGCATGATCCCCCTTTGTCCTCAAAAGTTACTTCTAAACTCTTTCTCTTCTTCCACTTCTCTATTTTCAACTTAAGCCATTTAAAATTTTAACCCGAATGGCAAAATTGACACATTAAAGACTTATATATTGCATATAATTATCTGGTTTGTTTTAAATTTTGTTATGTGATCACAAATCTAGTTCATACAGTTAAAAGTTGCAAATTAAGAGTTAGCTCAGTTTGTTGTTTTCTAGGCTGTTTGATGCTATTGGTGCCACAACAGCCAAAATTGACATAATTGTTCTAAACAGCTGTTGCCCTGATAATCCATGACTGAGATTAACTAAGGGTCATGGAAAGTATTGTGGCACAGTATCAAAGAACCAGGGACTTGGCCAAACAAGCAGAAACTTTGCATCTCCAACAAACTGAAGAGGTAAGATTTTCCAACAGACTTAAAACCCAAAAATCAGCTATACCTGGAAGATACTTCAGAGAAGTAATCATCACCTAACTTTCCTAAATACTACCCTACAACATCAGACTATGCATTCTCAGCTGCACACAGGACATTCTCCAAAATAGACAATATACTGGCTCATAGAACATGCTTATGTAAATGCAAGGGAATTTAAATTATCCCATGCATAATATCAGACCACAGTGCAATAATATTGGAAATACATAGCAAAAGAAACCACAAGAACTTCATAAACAGATGAAAATTAAATAGCACCCTACTGAAAAACCAATGGGTCACAGATGAAATTAAAGAAGAAATTAGACAGTTTCTATAGTTCAATAATAATGACAATACAACATACTGGAACTTGTGGGATACAATGAAAGCAGTCCTGAGAGGGAAATTTATAGTAGTATATACCCATATCAGGAAAACAGAACAAACACATATAAACAACTTAATACTGAACCTCAACTTCTAGAAAAAGAAGAGAAGGTTAAACCAAAAGCTCATAGGAGGGAGGAAATTGTACAGAGCAGAGCAAAAATTAACACACTGCAGACTAAAAAAAGAATACAAAGAATCAATGAATCCAAGAGTTGGTTCTTTGAAAGATTAAATAAAATTGACAAAGCCCTTAGCTAAACTTATCAAAAAAAAAAAAAGGAAACAAAAGACTCAAATCCATGCAATTAGGAATGAAAAGGATGAAATCACAACAGACCCTGCAGAAATCTAGAAAATCATCTATACCTACTTGTAGTTTAATACGATGGAAAATACAGAAGAAATGGACAGATTCCTAGACACATATGAATTACCAAACTGGGCATGGTGGCATTTGCTTGTAATCCCAGCATTTGGGAGGCTGAGGCAAGAGGATCATTTTGAATTCAAGACCAGCCTGGGCTACAAGGTGAGCTCAAGGCCTGGACTACAAGGTGAGCTCAAGGCCAGCCAGAACTGCATAGTGAGGCCCTATCTCAAAAAGACCCTCCCAAAGGACTACTAAATTTGAATCAAGAAGATATAAAAAGATGTAATTCAAAACCTATCAACAAAGAAAAGTACAGGCCTTGATGGATTTACGGATGAATTATATAAGAAATTTAGAGAAGACATAGTACCACTACTTTTCAAACTCTTTAATGAAATTGAATGGGAATAAATACTTCCCAATTCCTAGAAGCAGGTATTACTCTGATATCAACTAGATAAGGACCTGTCTAAGCAAGAGAACTACAGGCCAAACTCCCTAATGGACATTGATTCAAAAACCTTCACTAAGAACTGGTAAATAGACTGCAGCAAATCGTCAAGAAGATTGTACACCATGATCAAGTGGGATTCATCCCAGGGAGGTAGGGATGGTTCAACATATGTAAATCCATAAATGTAATGCACCATATTAACAGAGTCAAGGACAAAAATCATATGATCATCTCAATAGATGCAGAAAAAGCTTTTGACAAAGTCCAGCATCCATTCATGATAAAAACCCTACAGAAAATTGGAATAGATGGTCTTTATTTCAATCTGATAAAAGCCATGTATGACAAACTAACAGCCAACATTATACTGAATGGACAAAAATTGAAAACTATCTCTCTAAAATCAGGAACAAGACAAGGATGTCCACTGTCTCCACTCTTATTCAACATAGTCCTTGAAACTTTAGCTGGAGCAATTAGACAAAAGAAAGGCATAAAGATGAGAAAGGAAGAAGTGAAACTATTATTTTCAGATAACATGATACTCTACTTAGCAGACCCTAAAAACTCCACCAGAAGATTTCTAGGTTTCAGAAGCAAATTTGGTAATGTAGCTGATTACAAAGTCAACACTCAAAAATCAGTGGCCTTCCTGTACACAAACAAGAAATTTACTGAGAGAGATATAAGAGAACAATACATTTTATAACAGCATCCAAAAAATGAAATACCTAGAAATCAATCTAATGAAGGATATGAAAGACATTGAAAACTACATTGAAAACTGCAGTACTCTGGAAAAGGAGATTGAAGTGGATATTAGAAAATGAGAGATATCCTGTGCTCCTGAGTAGGAAGAACCAATATAGTATAAATGCCATACTCCCAAAACTGTTATATACATTCAATGCAATCCCAATCCAAATTCCAAAAACGTATGTCACAGAATTAGAGAAAATAATCCTAAAATTCATCTGGAACCAGAAGAGACCTGGAATAACAATGATGATCTTGGGCAACAAAGACAAGACAGGGGCATCACAATTCCTGGCTTGAAATTATACTGTAAAGCTACTGTGATAAAAACTGTGGTACTGGCAAAAAACATATCTGAAGATAAATGGAACAAATTAGATGATGCAGAAACAACTCCAGACACACTAAGCCACCTTATCTTTGACAAAGGTGCCAAACACATCCATGAGAAGAAAGATAGCCTCTTTAATAAATGGTGCTAGAAAAATTGTCTCTACATATGCTGAAAATTAAAACTGGACTCATATCTTTCACCATGCACTAAGCTAACATCAAAATGGATCAACAATCTCAATATTAAAACAGAAATATTAAATTTGCTGGAAGATAGAGTACCAAAAACTCTTGAAGATGTTGGTGTAGGCAAAGACTTTATGAACAAAACTCCAATTGCACAGAAACTATGACAAAGAATCAACCAATGGAATCTCATCCTATTGACAAACTTTTGCACAGCAAGAGAAATCACCAGCAGAGTGAAGAGACAATCTACAACATGGGAGAGAATATTTGCCAGCTGTTCCTAGATAAAGGATTACTATTGAGAACATATAAAGGACTGAAAAAAAATCAGTCCCCCCAGGTTTAAAGACCAATCCAAAAATGAGCATCTGAGATGAATACATACTTCTCAGATGAAATATGAACAGCAGATAAATGTGAAAAATTGATCACTGATCATTTGAGAGATGCAAATTTAAAAAACACTGAGTTTCCATCTCACCCCAGAAAGAATGGCTACTACCAAGAAATCAAACAATAACAAATACTGGAGGGGCTGTGGGGAAAAAGGAATCCTTCTTCACTGTTGGTGGGACTGCAAACTGGTGCAACCACTGTGGAAATCAGTGTGGAGAGTCCTCAAAAAACTAGGACTAGAGGTCCCATTTGACCCAGCTAGTCTCCTTCTGAATATCATCCCAAAAGAATTAAAAACATCATATCACGTGATATATGTGCATTCATGTTTATAGCAGCACAATTTGTAATAGCCAGATCTTGGAAATGAACTAAACGCCCATCCACTAAGGAATGGATAAAAAAGATGTGGTATTTTAATACAATGGAGTACTACTCAGTCATAAAGAAGCATAAACTGGAGACTTTTATAGGTAAATGGATGCAACTTGAGACCATACTCATTAGTGAAATAAATAAGACACACATACGTAAACATCGTATTGTCTCACTATTGTGAGAAGCTGAAAGTAACAACATATGTCCATGCATATATAAAATAGCTAAAATAGTTATAAAAAGAACCCCCTAAAATTAGAGGTCCCATTCGACCCAGCTATTCTCTTTCTGGGTATCTTCTCAAAACAATTACAAACAGCATACCACAGTGATATATGTGCACTCATGTTTATAGCAGCACAATTTGCAATAGCTAGATCTTAGAAATGACCTAAATGCCCATCAACTGAGGAACGGATAAAAAAGATGTGATATTTTTATACAATGGAGTACTACTCAGCCATACAGAAAAATAAACCGAGATTTTTATAGGTATACGGATGCAACTTGAGAACCTACTCATTAATGAGAAAAATAAGACACACAAGTGTAAACATTGTATTGTGTCATTAGAGAAGCTGAAAGAAAAAACATATATGTGTGTGTATGTATGTGTATATTTGTATAAAAATAATTAAGATAGTTATACTACTGATTTCTCTGAGTTCACTGAAGAGAAATATTTGTACTGGTATTATTCAGAAATTGAATGCAGATGTCTTGTGTCCTGGGTGAATAATTTGGGGATGACAATGTGCAATGTATGTGCCATTGTTGCCCCCTAACTGACGTGTTTTGAAATTTTGTTGTAGTTTCTTTCTTTTTTTCATCTTTGAAATAAAATGAATTTGGAAAATAAAAAAAGGCCACTGTGATTAATTAAAAAAATCAAAGGAGAACATCTTGGCCTGCATGGTGATGTCACAAAGAAACTGGGAGAAATTTGGAATAATACTGCAGCAGATAAGAAGCCGCCTTATAAAAAAAGGCTGCTAAGCTGAAGGAACTGTACAAAAAGGACACTGCTACCTACTGAGCTAAAAGGAAACTTGATGCAGAGAAAAAGGAAGTTGTCAAGTCTGAAAAAGCAAAAAAAGAACAAGAACAAGAAGAAGAAGAAAGGAGGAAGATGAGGAAGACAAAAGGATGAGGAGGATGAGAAAGACGAAGAAGATGAAGATGAAGATGAAGATGATAATGAATAGCTTGTTTTCCTTGTCTATAAAGCATTTAAGCCCCTGAACATAACTCACTCATTTTGAAGAAAAAATTGAAATGTAAAGCTGTGTAAGATTTTTTAAAAAAACTTTGCAGTGTCTTTTTTTTTTTTTGTATGGTTAACACAATACTGAATGTGTCTTTAGATAGCTCTGTCCTGGTAGTATTTTTAATAGCCACTAATTTTGCCTGGTACAGTATGGGGGTTGTAAATTGGCATGGAAATTTAAAGCAGGTTCTTGTTGGTTGTATATGGCACAAATTAGTTGTATATGGTAATGGTAGTTTTTCATTTTCAGTTGTCTCTGATGCAGCTTATATGAAATAAAATAATTGTTGTTCTGTTAACTGAATGCCACTCTAATTGCAAAAAATGTTGCAACTGTTTTGTTGACATTCTGAATGCTTCTAAGTAAATACAATATTTTTTTAGTTTAAAAAGACTGTTATGATTATAAAAGAGGTGAGGATTAAGACTATTGTTTAAAAAATATTTTAAACCAACCTTGTAGTTACTCGGTGTCTTAGTTTACTTTTCTTGTTGCTGAGACAAAATATCTGACAAAGTTAGAGGGGGAAAGGGTTTATTTAGCTCACAGTTTGTAGAGGTTTCAGTCTATAATTCACTGACAAGGTAGCACATGGCAGAGGGGCAACTGTTCAAGGTGGCGCCAGATGGAAAAACCAGTGAGGCAGAGCGAGGCAAGCCTCTTTCTGCCCTTTATATTGTATCCAATCTACTGTGACTAGGTGTCAATCTTGTCAGTGGACTGATCCAGCAATCATCCACCCTTAATCACAGCACCCTTAATTCTAGAATTGTACCACAAATCAGTCACACATTCTAGATTCAGTCATCTTTGAAAAAGCTCCATCTTGGGCTGGGAAGATAGCTCAGTGGCATGGTGCCTGCCTGGCAAGCATGAGGTCCTGATTCTTGATACAAAAAAAAGCCCCATCTAAAACTGCATGAGGCTTTGGAGGAACATCTAGACACAAACCATAACACCTGATGAATAGTAAATCAATTTTAATATTTTTAAAATTTCTTTATTGGCCAAAGTTATTGGTTTCTGTAAGGTGTTTGTAACAGTTTTATCAGAAATTATATTATTGGGAATGAAGGTACATTTTTTATCCAGCATGACACAGACTTTTTTGGGTTAGTATTCTATCTAGTGTAATTTTACTTTTTTATGCCATCTGGCTGATGGTATCTAGTCAATTGACTAGATTTTGTAGGGCATTTTTGGTATATTTGGTAAATGCCTGCTAATTATAACATATATAATCAATTTAATTTATATTGTACTAATCATGGGCCATCAAAAGAGTGTTGATTTAAACACTATTGTTATTAGCTTTTTAGTCTTAAACTTCTTAGGGACTCCTTAGGGATACTTAGTGAATCAACATATATTTTTAAAATAAAGTATGCCATTGCCAACGTTTTATTTTTATGGCCAGATCCTGAATTGGAGGCCTTATGAAATGTCTGGGTGAAGACAACAGCCAATTGAATTGAGACGCAAGTCCCTGTGAAAGTAGACTGCAGTTTGTCAAGCAGCCTCTTATTTTTGTAGGCCCAGGATACATGGTGGGACTGAGTAATTTTCCCTGTGTGGCTCACCAGTAAGGTTTAAGATGTTGACATAGGTCATAAGTTTTCCTACAGTATGTCAAACTTTGTCCCCTACGTAGAGAGGCAAGAAGAGTGGTTTATATTTTTTATGGAGAAGGAGGGGACTGTTTTCTCATCCAACCTTTATAATGGGGGAAACAGTAGTGTAAAGATCTTTTAGGTCTCATTTCACTCCTGTATTTTGATTTTGGTGGTGAGCCAACATGCAATGCACGCCCTGAGGGTCAGTATCCCATCTGGGAGGAAATGAAACCACCTGTCCCTGTGGGTATTCAGCTGCATGTGAGTAACAATTATTTTTATTAAGGGCTTGTATTGTAAAATTAACCCATTTAACCCATGCTTTTGTATCTTTATGTTTAACTATGTTTAGTTTTTATTTTTAGAGTTTGCTTTAAATTTTTAACTTTTATTATTTTTATTTGTTTAGGGTCATTATTGGGTGGCCCCAATCAGGGTAGCCCTGAATAGGCTCAAGGTTGAAGTAGGGATTAAGAGCCAGTTGCTCTAAAGGCTAATGTGTGTGTGTGTGTGTGTGTGTGTGTGTGTATGTGTGCAGTATCTGTTCCTAATCTATGTGCTTGGGATGTCACCTTGGGTTTTAAAAATTTTTTTATTTTAAAGAGAACAAAACTTGAAATTTTATGTTAAAGAGAATAGAATCTTGGCGAGGGAAAAAAAGATGGCGGACTGGTAGGTAGCAGGAGAGAGACCCTCTCTGAGAGAGACAGCTCAAATGCCAGAATAAAACACCCTGGAGAGACCCAAACAGAGAAAGATGGACTCTCACAACCCAGGAAGAAACTAAAGTGCAAAAAACTGCTCGAATATGAGGTCCTGGGGCTACTATTAGTGAAGATAAGATCAGCAAGCACAGCGCCCTCCTCGAGCCGCCTGAATTCCTGCCCGACCTGAACAAGTGATCCTCGCCGAAGTGACTGGATTGAGCCACCAGAGCGCGAAGCTGAACAGCCCTGTGTGCAGCTCACCCGGACCGGCTCTGCATGTGACCCACCCAGAGGCACCGTGAATTCCCACCACAGCTGCTCTGAAGTCAGAGGTTGGGGAGCCCAGCAGTTCTCGAGGACTAGCATCAACACTCGGTGAGTGATGGGAATAAGACCCTCCCATGGGAAAGGGGAAATGGACTGGACGACATGTTGGATTTGGGCAGGACAGCCCTAACTCCATAAGGAAGTGGCTTCAGCTGGTTGCTCCCCTCACTGAGTGGATTGGTGGAATCTGCTTGGACTAGGCCTCGCCCCTGGCGGGAACCCAGTGAGTCGCTGCAAATTACTTTCCTGAGATCAGTGCACACTGACGCAGTGAAGGCCTCCAAAGGTTGACTGGCCCGGAGGGGAGGAGCTAGCACACACTGCCCGAGGGTGAACTCTAATCTCTGACAACCTATTGAAGAGGGCTAAAGCTCCTAGCCTGCACCCTCTAGAGGAGCCTTAACCAACAAGAAAAGGGTCTGGGAATTACACTGTACACTTGTATGGAAGGAACCAAAAACATGACAAAAGGGAGAAATAAGAAAAAACTCCCAGCCCCCAACCCTGAGAACATTGATCCAGGAGAGGTAAATACAAAAAGATTGAGGGCAGCAGAAATGCAACATCAAACACAGCATTAGTGGACATAAAGAGATATCTTTAGGACCTCGTAAGCGGAACCAACACTGAAATATTAATTCAAATTAAACAAGAGATAAGTAGATTAATAAAAGAAGAGCTGGGTACCTCTCAAGAAGACACAGACAGAAGAATGGAGGAACACAAATGGAGAGAAAAATTTAATGAAGAATTCAGAAAAAACCTAGATTTCATGAAGCAAATTCAAAGAGATTATCAGGAAACTAAAGACTCCATAGAAAGCTGGCAAAATTACTTGAAAGAAACCAAAGATAGGCTATCAAAAATTGAACACAGGCTTGCAATGTGGGGTTATGAAAGGGAAGATATCTTAAAAATAACAAGGGAGCAGGCAGTAAAGATACAAAGACTGGAAGATGACAAGAGGATCTATAACTTAAGAATAAAGTATGTGAATGAAGAAGCAGGAATCAAATCAGAGGAATTACAAAGGCTATTCACAGAAATTATTAAGGAAAATTTCCCAAGTATAGAAAAAAGAAATGATATGCAGAGCTATGAAGCATACAGAACACCAGTCACCTACAACCCAAACAGAGCTATACCCAGACACATAATAATCAAGATCCCAGAAATTCAATATAAGAACAGAATATTAAAAGCCATTAGAGAAAAGAAACAGATCACCTATAAAGGAAAACCCATCAAAATCACAGCAGACTTCTTGACACAGACTATCAGGTCAAGAAGAGCTTGGAGTAAAGTAATTCAAGTGCTGAAGGAGAACAATCTCCAGCCCAGATTGATGTATCCTGCAAAACTCTCTCTAGAAATTAATGGAGAAAAAAGATGCTTCCATGACAAAGAGGAACTAGGAGAATTTGTGACCACCAGTCCAACCCTACAAAAAATACTGAAGGACAGTCTAGGGAGAGAGAACAAGAATACGAGCATTTCAGGAACAGTGGCAGAGAGGCCTCAGTGAACGAGGCAGACAGTGGAGTAGAAGAGAAAAATAGACTATCAATAGCAGAAAAATAGAATAGCAGAAATAAGGCAGAGAAGATTGACTATAATCTCTAGTATAGAGGGCCTCGAAATACTAACAGAGAGAAACACAGGCAGAGTAGATCAGGAAATAGGGTCCATTGAGCTGCTCTATATAGGGAGGCAGTGGGCCCAAAACAAGCAGTGCACCCCATGGGAGTGAAAGGGGAGAAATTGTCTAAAAAAGGGAGGCAGAGGATATTGTTAATGGGGTAACAAGATTTAAAATTTACATTATTCTCACCACTCTGCTTGGATGGATTATGTGCTGTTCCAGTTTGTCTACTTACACTAGACTTGAGGACATGGTCAGCTATCCCAAAAATAAGAGGACACATTATGGTAATCATCCCTAATTTTCCTATCAACTTAATCTGAAGCCCTTTGTAACTTATACTGTCTTATTATGACTGATCTTATTTGAATCTGGTTTGTTAGATTGCTACTTTGTATTGACTGATTTTATTGAAATCTGTTATGATGGATAGCATCAAGTATAAGTGTATAAGCAACTACACTGAAGATGACACAATTCACTAAGATACCCACTCTGGTTTGATTACTACTTGCTTTTGAAGTCTCCAATGCTTTGTTTTTATTAATGTTGTCATACACTGCTGAGACATCATGGTAACCATTGTAGATCACCTTGTATTGCGGTTTTATGTGACTTTTCTGCCTCATGCTTTTCTAGGAATTGTTTTGTTTTATCTTGTTTTGTTTTGTTTTTCCTGCTAATACAGAAATGATAGATATACATGTAGAGTCTCAGGCATGTGTAGAGCTTATAAACAGTTTACGAGAACCAACTATATAACACATGTTGAAATGAACAACTACTTTGAAGAAAAAAAGACACTACAGTACCCAGTGCTGATTCCATAATGTCATGATGTGAAGTCCAGCAAAACTATCACTTTTCGTTCAATGTGATCTTAGCTTGCTTTGCCTTGTTTAAGTTCAACACACATTAAGGTATGGACAGCTGTTTTGAGGAGAATGAGAGACACTATGAGAGCCATTCTTGGCTTCCCTAATGTCTGGTCTTGAAGACCTGAAATGCCCTCCTCGTCCTGCTCAGATCAATTCCATACTAGGCTGTTTCATGTGAATTCCCTGGATGTGACAATCTGGACAAGTATTTGGAAGAAAACAAGAGTCAATATGATAGACAGTGAATATCTCCGATTGTCTAGTTTTGAAATTTTCGTCTCTTACATTGCTTTCTTGTGATCCGCTTTGCTCTGTTTTGTTGTGTTTAATTTTACCCTTTTGATATAATTGCATGTATATTTGAGTGGGTAAGATGGATGACCATATTGCTGTTTTTGTCAGATCGTGGAGCAGAACTGTTAACGGCATCACTGTTTGAATGTCTACTTTACATGTTTTAACTTTGTAATTTGAACAACTATTTCCAAGAAGTCAGTATGTAATTTGTCAAGTAATAATTTCTTAGGTTTTTTTGTTGTTGTTCTTTTCCTTTTCTCCTTGGAATACTGTATTGTTGCTACACTTTATTCTGTTTTGTTTTGTTTCTCTTTAAATAAAATTATTTTTTAAAAAAAGAGAGAATAGAATCTTAGCTCAGTGGCATAAGTGCCTGCTTTGCAAGCGCAAGGTCGTGAGTTTGCTCTCTGGTACCAAAAGAGAGAGAGAGAGAGAGAGAGAGAGAGAGAGAGAGAGAGAGAGAGAGAGAGAGAATGAGACTAAACCAAACAAAATAAAACAGAATAAAGCTAATTAAAACAAACAGTGAAAGTGATACAAGAATTCAAAACAAGGTAATAGAAAATCAACAGTGGCTACCATAATACCTCTTGTTGTCTTCAAAATAGCTGCCCATACCATCAGACATAGGAAAATCAAACAAAACAGAATAGAATAGAACCAATAAAAACAAAACAATGAGAGAAGCAGCAGCATCTCCTGAGATCCGCGCCATGTTGGAACTTAGGGTGCTGGGAAACTGAGCAAGCAGCCTGCTGCCCTGGTAAGTGGCTGTGAGTCTACTGGAGCACGGACTGAAAATCAAACACCCCCCACCCTGTTAGCAAGTGAGAGCCAGAGATCTGAGCATCTCTTAGGAGGTTGACCATACGTAATATAGCAAATAAGGGAGATTTCCTTCTACCATCTATTTGAAGGCAAATATTTTTATCACTGTTTTGCTTTGTCCTGATTAATGGTATTTCTCTATTCAATATTCTGTTTTGATAAGTTCTGTAATGTTCTGTATTTTCTTTGATTTGCTATACCTGGTTGAAAGAACAACTATTGAAGATAGTGAAGATAATGAGATATACTATAGTACCTATTACTGTTATCCCAGTAACCTGCTGTGAAGTTCTGTACCAATTTCACTACACTGTCTCAATCAGCTTTATTCCATCCTGTTCTGTTGTATTTTCTACCTTCAAATTAATAAAAAAAATTTAAAAAAGAAACACATTTAACTTGAAAGGAAATTTATAGACTGAAAATCAAAGGAGAGAAAACAATTGTTCCATACAACAGGAGATCAGAAAAAAAGCAAGGGTAACATGCCCATCAACCACAGAATGGATAAGAAAGATATGGTATTTTCATACCATGGAAAGCTACCCAACTATAAAAGTAGAATAATCTTGAGGCTCTTGTAGGTAAATGGATGAAACTGAAGATCATGTTCATGGGTGAAACAGTTTGAACTCATACAGGTGAACCCTAGCATAAAAAATGAAAGGAGTTAGAGGGATCAAAAAAGCACAATGTATATTACAAAAGTGATAGGGAAGGAAACACCTAGGAGGAGAAGGTAATGACACTGTTAATTTCTTATTGTCTTGGCTTAAACTCTTATATTGTTTTCACAATTTTGTTAGGCTTGGTTTTGTTCTGTCTTGTTTTGTTAGATTTTATTGTGTGTGATGGTATGGGCAGCTATTTTGAACATAATGAGATGTATTATGGTATTCATGGTTGGTTTCCTATTATTTTGTTTTAAAGTCCAATAATGTTTTCATTTGTTTGTTTAATAGGTTTTATTCTGTTGTGTTTTGTTTGATTTTATTATGTGTGATAGTATGGACAACTGTTTTGAAGAAAACAAGGCATTATAGAAACCATTGTTCATTTCCTATTATCTGGTGTTGAAGTCCTGTAATGCTTTCATTCTTTTGATTGATTTGATACTATTTTGTTATGTTTGATATTGTTGTGTGTGAAGATATGGACAACTATTTCAAAGAAAACAAGAGACATTATGGTAGCCACTGTTGATTTCCTGTTGTCATGTTTTGAAGTCGTGTGTTGCCTGCATTGTTCTATTCGGATTTGCATTGCTCTGTTCTGTCTCTTCTTGTGTTGTTCTGTTGTGTTTTGTTTTATTCTCTTTAAAATAAAAAAAGATTTAAAAAAATGAACACAATACAGGACTTCAAAACAAGATAATAGCAAATCCAAAATGGCTACCATAATATATCTTGTCTTTGAAATAGCTGTCCATGCTATCAGACATGATAAAATCAAACAAGACAAAACAAAATAAAACCAAACAAAACAATGAAAATGATACAGGACTTTAAAACAAGATAATAGGGAATTAACAATGGTTACCACCTTCAGAAGAAGATCCCCTGTAGATGCTATATTGTATATTGTTATCCTCTAAATAGATGATCAGACTACTGGCTTTAGGCCTGAAAAGTCAGTGAAACATTAAATGCTACAAGCATTAAATTGTATTTTACTTCAGTAGCTGTTATCTCAGCTTGTGTTTCTCTGGATCAGTTGTTTGCTTATGGGAGCAAAGGGTGCACCTTGGCTCGTCTTGTCTCCCATCCTGTGCACCAGAAGGGGCTGGTGTCTGGTTCTCCTCCCCACGGCCTGTACATGGCTCTGACTCACAGGAAGTGGCCAGCTTCTTGTTCTTCTCCCTGCAGCCCACAAATAGTGCTGATTCACAGGAATGGGGGGGCTTCTTGTTCTCCTCCCCACATCCGTGTTTGCTTTTCTTCACTTTTTCTTTCTTTCTTCTTTCTTTCTTTCTTTCTTTCTTTCTTTCTTTCTTTCTTTCTTTCTTTTCTTTCTTCCTTCCTTCCTTTCTTTCTTTCTTTCTTTCTTTCTTTCTTTCTTTCTTTCTTTCTTTCTTCCCTCTCTTTTCTTTGAGATACGGGCTCACTATGTAGCCTAAATTTGCATTGCATTTGCAGTGATCCTCCTGCCTGAGCCTTCAGAGTGCTGGGATCATGGGTATGTGCCAGTATGCCTGGCATTTTTAGGTTTTTATCAGTACTAGGTCATTGACCTGGATGTGGTGAATTGTGAACTCAAGAACTGGGGTCTGTAAGAGAAGATTTTTTTAAACCTGAGGGATGACAAGGTAGAGGATATGGTCAGTATATATTATAGGTTTTAGAAACTAATCTTTGGTTTTTATAGTAGGGAGGTCTGTAGACCTAACTCAGTATGGAAATCTGTGTAGTAGCTTCCATGGGGACAGTTCCATTTTTTGGAGGGGACAGTTTTTTTGTTTTGTTTTGTTTTGTTTATTGGTACTGGGGATCGAACTCAGGACCACGCTCTTGCAAGGCAGATGCTTATGTCACTGAGCTAAATCCCCAGCCCCAAGGGGACATTTTTAAAGCGTGTTATTGGGAGGAACTTAGTACATGGAAGTTTGTTTTTAAAGATTAATTTAATGATTTATTTTAGAGTTTAGTTTATCTTTTTTATTTTTCTAGAAGGGTGTGTCATTGGAATGTGATAATACCAACTGATGTTTAAACTGTTTATAATCTCTTGTTGCATCTTTGAGGTAAAATGACTGTCATTGTTTGAATTAATACTTTTATTAGGGACAATCTAATAAAAGTTGTTTTAGGATTATCTTGGTCACATTACTAGCAATGGGAGTCTGAATATGGAAGGTCTCCACCCAGTCAGAGAGATGACCAATGAATACTATAGTATATAGTCTTTTTGATTTGGCATCTTTGTAAAGTCTATTTGTTGGGGTTTTTTTTGTACCAGGAATTGAACTCATGACCTCACACCTGCCAGGCAGGTGCTTATGCCACTGAGCTAAATCTCCAGCCCCATAAAGTCTATTTGGATACTCTGAAATGCTCTCAGTCCAGGAGGTCTTTTTTTTTTTTTTTTGGTAGTTTTTTAAAGTCAGAGTTTATTGGTACAGTTTATTTATTTATTTATTTTTGGTACTGGGGATTGAACTCAGGACCTTGTGCTTGCCAGGCACACAATTATGCTGCTGAGCTATATCCCTTGCCCCTCTTAGTACATTTTAGTGTTTTTTTCTTTTGTTTTGCTTTGATACAAGGTCTCACTATGGAGTTCATGCTGGCCTTGAACTCACTATGTAGCCCAAACAGGCCTCCAATGCACAGTGATCCTCCTGTCTCAGCGTCTCTAACGCTAGGATTATAGGTGTGAGTCACCATGCCTGACTGTAGTTTTGTATTTTTTATTTTTATTTATTTATTTATTTATTTATTTTGAAACAGAGTCTCACTAGGTAGTTCAGGCTGGCTTTGAACTTGCTTATGTAGCCCAGGCTACTTTTGAATTCATGACAATCCTGCCTCAGCTTCCTAAGTGCTGCGATTATAGACATGTACCACCATGCCTGGCCTTGTAATATATTTCTTAATTACTCTCTTGGTTACTTTTTGGCATGTTATACAGCTTCTACAAACCTGTTTAGCAATGGTGTACATTTCCAGGCACCTATAGTTTTCAACTATTGTATCACACAATGCCTAGGGACCCAATGAATATATATATAATGATATATGTATATAAAGTCATTACTTTTTTGTTGTTGTTTTTTGTTTCTTGAGATAGAGTCTTGCTATGTAGTTCAGGCTGGCCTTGAACTCAGTGATCTTGTCTCAGCCTCCCAAGTGGTGAGATTACAGGCTTGTGCCACCATGCCCAGCAGACATTATTTTTTTATTATTATGGGCTTTTAGGGGCAGATTAGAGGAACATAAACAAAAACTCAGGGCAAAAACTGATGACTAATGTAAAATCTTCATGTTTACATGTGGGTGATGATTGTAAAATCATCATGTGTTTATCCTTTTGCTTGAGAAAATATACCCTACTGTACTCTCGTGAAGGTATTAGTCACTGTATGCTGACCTTGCCCCCTTTCTGGAAACAAAAGTTAAGACTCTGATTGGTGTAAATCACACCAGTCAGTGAAACAGTTATTTTTAGAAACCAGTTTACCCCTATAAATATGAAGCACACCTCAAACTCACTGGGCATGCCACAAGGGAGGGTCCCTATTTTGTGCCACCACTCTGCTACTTAGATAGATCTTCTGCTTTTGCTACATTTGTCATATTTTACATAAAATTTTGCTTTGCACCATATTAGTCTTAGCTGTCCGTTTTCCTGATAGGAGCCCCACTTCTTTACTCTTTGTCTGAGTGAGGGTAAGGACCCAAACAGAGGCAGAGGGTCATGACAGGGACACCCCAGAGACTCTCCCTCCCCAAACTGGTTGCAACAGGCTCATTTATTTTCCTCTCATTAGGTAACATTTATTTTTGATTTTTTGTTTGAATGGGCCCATATTATTTATTTATTTAATATTATTTTTAGTCAACTGGAGCCTTAATATTATCTTAAGGTGTCTGGGATTAAAATTAATACTTTAGGGCCAGGGATTTAGCTCAGTGGTATAAGCACCTACCTGGCAAGTGCAAGGTCGTGAGTTCGATCCCCGGTACCAAAAAAAATTTTTTTAATAAAATAAAATTAATACTTTAGGGCCAGGGATTTAGCTCAGTGGCATAAGCGCCTGTCTGGCAAGCGCAAGGTCATGAGTTTGATCCTTGGTACCAATAAAAAAAAAAAAACTTTAACATTTTTTTTTAGGGTGGCTTGTTTAGTAGCCTCATCTGTGAGCCTGTTTTTTAAGGCTTTTTGATGGTCACTTATATGAACTCTAGCCATCTCCTCCAGAGGCAGATTTTTAGTACTTGTCTGTTTCAGAAAATGCCTCCTTCCACCCTGTCAGCCAGTATACTTTAGTTTTTTAGTTGCCCACTTCCTGTTCCAGTTGCTTCCATCTCTTAGAAAGGCTGGTCACTGTGATACATAGCTATGTATAAACCAACCCCAACTGACAAGCCATTCTGCCGCTGTACTTCCTGTTTGCTCATCTCACATAAACTCTAGACCACCAGAGATAAGGGCCTGATATGGGAATGATCATGATCAGTACTCATCGACATAAATAAATCTGCCTCCAAATTCTGTGCTTCGGTGTTTCTGCATGCTGTTGCAGTCTAATTAATTTTTCATGTATTAGTTTCCTTTGTTATTTATAATGCCCTGCTGTTTAGCTTTTTGTGTGTGTGTGTACCACCTCTTAAGCATATTTAGAATCAGTGTATGTAGTGTCTTTTTGGCCTTTAAGGAAATTAAAGGCCTGATTAAGAGAATACAATTTGTAAGTTTGAGCTGATGAGCTCCTGTACAATCTATCTCCCTTACATACTGATTGTTTTTTAAAACTTAATTATGCCATAATCATTATGATTTTTTATCACTTGGGAAGACCCATTCATGAATAATATGATATAATTTTGGAGTGGAGTTTTTCTTAGGTTTGGTGGGATCTTGGTTTGATGTTTTATGATGTCTAAGCAGTTAGTCTTTTGGTTGTATACTCAGATATGGGTTTGTGGGGCTGCGGATTTAGCTCAGTGGCTTAAGCACTGACCTGGTAAGCACAAGGTCATGAGTTCAATCCTGGTACCAAAAAAAAAAAAAAGATATGGGTTTGTTGGATCCCACAGCAATTCTACTTTATTTTCTTCCCACACTGAGCCACATCCTCAGCCCTATTATGAGACAGAGTCTCGCTAAGTCATTGAGGCAGTGCAACAACTTGGGATCTTCCTGCCTCAGTTTCAGAGTGCTTGGATTACAAGTGTGTTCCATGAAGGTTGGCTTCTCTATTTATTTTGAAATAGAGTCTTGCCAAATTGCCCATATTGGCCTCAAAGTTGAGATTTTCTTGCTTTGGTGTCCAGTAAACCACCATTCCTGGCTTACATTTACTTTTTTGAGGAGTCTCTATACTATTTCCTCTTGGCACCTTTTAAATTCCCACCTATAGGAGTGTAGACTGGTGCAATCACTGTGGAAATCAGTGTGGAGACTCCTCATAAAACTAGGAAGAGAGGTCCCATTTGACCCAACTATTCTGAGTATCTTCCCGAAAGAATGAAAAACATCATACCACAGTGATATATGTGTACCTGTGTTTATAGCAGCACAATTTGTAATAGTTACATCTTGGAAACAACCTAAATGCCCATCCACTGAGGAATGGATAAAAAAGATGTGACATTTTTATGCAATGGAGTACAACTCAGCCATAAAGGATAAACTGGTGACTTTCATAGGTAAATGGATGCAACTTGAGACCATACTCATAAGTGAAACAAATAAGACACACATATGTAAACATCGTATTGTCTCACTAGTGAGAAGCTGAAAGAAACAACATATGCTTATTAATATGTATGTATATATGTATATAAAAATATACTACTGATTTCTCTGAGTTCACTGAAGAGAAAGATTTGTATTGATATTGTTTGGACAACTGAATGCAGATGTCTTGTGCTTTGGACAGTGTGCAATGTTGCCCCCTGGTTGATGTGTTTTGAAAATTTTTTTCTTTATCTTTCTTTTTCTTTGAAATAAAGTGGATTTAAAAAAATTCCCTCATAAATGAAATAAATCAAACTCACATGTGTAAATACCGTATTGTCTCCCTAGTGTAAGAAATGGTAAGAGTATATAAGGTACAAAATCCTCAATAAATACAGTGAAAGGGTAAGAATCTGCTCAAAGGGGAAAAAATAATATCTCAGGGAAAAAGAGGAAAAAGAAAAAGGAAAGGAAAAGCAAAAATATCTATATTTGTATAAACACACTTAGGATAGCTAAGATGATTGTGCTACAAATTCTCTAAGTTTGTAGAACAAACAACACTCATAGGATTCGGACAATTTTGCATGTTTGTGTCTGGTGACCTGAAGAATTCTTGAAGAATTAATCTTAGTTCTGTCCTACTGCCTTGTTTTTAAGGCCTATATCGTCATTGTTTTGGACTCTTTGCTATTGTTGTTGTTTTTTTTAATCCCTACAGACTGAACTCTCGACCACATGCTTGCAAGGCAGGTGCTTATGCCAGTGAGCTAAATCCCCAGCCCGCTGTTTGTCTTTTTTGTTTATTGTTTTTCTAGTAATTTGTTTTGTTTTGTTTTGTTTTTCCAATACAGAAAGGACAGGTATACATGTAGAGGCTTATACATGCCTAGAACTTCTCCTAAAGTTTACAAGAATTGATTATGTGTGGTGAAATGAACAGCTACTTTGAAGAAAAACAGACATTATGGTACTCATTGCCAATTCGATATTGTCATGTTGTGAAATTCAGTAACGCTTTTATTCTTTGTTCCGAGTGGTTTTAGTCTGCTTTGTATTGTTTACTTTCAACATATATGAAGGTATGGACAGCTATTTTGAAGAGAACAAGAGACATTATGGCAGCCAATGTTGATTTTCCTATTGTCTGGTTTTGAAGGCCTTTAATGCCTTCATTACTCTGTTCTGATCAGTTTTATACTATTTTGCTTTGTATGAATTCATTGTGTGTGAAGATATAGACAACTATTTAGAAGATAATAAGAGGCATTATGGTAGCCACTGTAGATCTCCTGTTGTCTTGCTTTGAAATCTGTGTCGGTTATATTGTTTTCTTCTGATCTGCTTTGCTCTGTTTTGTTATGTTTAGTTTTACCCTTTTTAAAATAATAAAAAATTATCAGAAAAAAAAAATTCCCACCTGCACACAAGGGTTTACACATTTAACACCCACTTCCACCCACAAACCAGAGCTGTCTTCAGAGGCCTGAACACATCCCTGACTGTTGTCTTTCATTCTGGCCGCAACAAGTGTCAACAGAACTTCCTTGGTTCAGGGTAACATTTACCCAGACCAAAAGCAACCAGTGTTCTGTTCCAAGCTCTACAGGTGCGCCTGAGGCCAAGTTCGGAATGGGCCAGGCGCTGCACTACCAGCACCAGCTGAGCCCATGGAGCCACTAATTCCTGGTGCTCCCTAGTGACGTCATCCGCCGCTAGCTCTGCGCTGCCCCGCCTTCGCTGCCGTTGCCTGGGCGACGGCGTAGCTCTGTAGTCCGCAGGCCACAGGCAGGCGATAATCTCTGCGCTGAGTTTTGCTGTCCCAGTTCCGCCCGCGGAAGTTGTCGCGCAGTGATGACGTCATGGGGGCCTGGCCAGGCGTCGCGGACTCCCGAGATGGAGGAGAAGGAGCAACTGCGGCGACAGATCCGCCTCCTGCAGGGTGGGTTGGCCACAGCTAGGCCTGGAGCGCGTGTCCCCTTCTTTGCCCACCGCCTACGGCGGGCTCTCTGCGAAACTGTGGCCCTAGCCAGAGGTCTCGACAGCCGGCTAGCTGTGGCGTCGGTATGACCGGGTGGGGTGGGGCCGCTGAGCTTCCGGTGGGCCCGGAGCGGAGTCTCAGCGGACAGCTGAAGCCTTCTGAGGGGCGGAGGGGTGGGACAGGCCGTTGCTCAGGAGCCGGCAGAAAGACCCTTTGCCTTCTCCCGGGAGGTTGCCCCTGCTCGCGCCCTCCTACGCCCCGCGCCAGACAGCTGGGCTCCAGTCCCTGGTCCGGTGCAGCCGAGCTGGGTCTGGTTTAGTGTCTTGCTGCTGCGTTGGATGCCCTTTCTCGGTTCACGCCCAAACGTTTCTGATTCCAGACCGATTTCCTAGGCCCCATCTTTTCCCCCTTAAACATTTTAGATCCAAGGTGGCCTTTACCCCTGTGAGCGCTAAGGAGAAAAAACCAAAAAACAACCCAATCCTTTCAAAGTTATTTCCAACAAAAGTAGACTTAGGATCGGAAAGCACATATGGAGGAGAGTCCAGGTGTTTCCCGTTTGGGCTACTTCTTGGACTTACCTCAGGCTGACTCTGAGGTGTTGGCTCCTTGTATGCCTGGACATGTGGCGACAGTGTTGAACGGGAGGGAGGCTGCCTGCTGGGCTTGTCCCTATGTGCTTTGTTCTTGTATTCCTAATCTGCCCCAGGACAACTGGCGGGGGGGGGGGGGACTTCTCTGAAAAGGGTGGTGGTGGTGTAGGAGAGAGTGTGATGGCTGGCAGGTCACTGGCCTGTGTCCCCAGTTGAGGGTGCCATAGGAGTCACTTCTCTTACACTCAGTACAGATGATTGAGGTTCAGCCATGCATTCTTACCACCTGTGGGCAAGCCCAAATGCCTCCGTGGTGACTTGTGTCTTTTTGTCCAGGCATCACAGCTTGGGGCCTGGCTTGTCTCTGCATATGAAGTGACATTTCCTCTCAAAAAATGATGGACCCAGTAGGCTGGCAAATAGAAACTATCACACTAGAGGTCTGTGTTTTCAGGGTAAAAAGGCAAAAAAAAAAAAAATTGAAGTAGAACTGACAGTCAAAAGATTCAAGAAAAAGACAGACCAGTGGGGTTTGGGCTGAATGGTTGGTGGTTCCTAGGCACCATGGGCTGCCTTTCAGAAGTTTTAGGGAGTCTGGGTATATGGAGTCTGGGATATTTTGCTAGGTGATACCTTCCAGGGTAGTTACGATTGCTGTTTTTATTCACATCCCTGGTTAACTGAGCTGTGATTCTGTCTTCTTAGATCTAATTGATGACTACAAAAATCTCCATGGCAATGGCTCTGCACCAGGCCCCTCAGCTGCTTCCCGATGGCAGCCACCAGCTTACCACAGTGGCAGGGCCTTTGGTGCCTGCTACCCTCGTCCAAGTCGGAGGGGATTCTCCTCACACCATGGACCTGAGTGGCGTAAGAAGTACTCCCTTGTGAACCGGCCCTCAGGATCCTCAGACCAAGCTGGCAACCATGCTGTGCAGGCAGCCTTTGGGGACAGGAGCAGCCAGGACCCTGACCCCCAGCAGCATGTTTTTCAGAGACAGGTCCAGCTAAGTGCAGATAAGAACATGGTAATCAAAATCAAACCACCGTCAAAGACTGGTTCTACTAGTGCTTCACAGGCCCAACCGGGCTCTTTGGAAGAATATGAAGATACCCTGTGGAGTGACCAACAATCTCATAAAGCTGAGGGTGAGCCCACTGGTATACAGCCACAGCCTTCAAGGCCAGGAAGAGACAAGGGGAGCTGCAGTGTTGAGGACCCACTTCTGGTCTGCCAAAAGGAACCTGGCAAGCCCCGGATAGTGAAGTCTGTGAGCAGTGTGAGTGACAGTTCCCCAGAGCCCCAGCGGACAGTCAGTGAGAGTGCAATTGCTGTCAAGGCACACTTCCAGTCTTCTGCCTTGCCTGGAACTGGTGTGGCCCTCCGCCAGAAGGTGGGCCCTCATTCTGCACCTAGTTGTGATGCACAGCTCCCAGATCAACCAGCTCCCTCAGACTCAGTTGTGGCTGCAGCCAGACCAGTCTTAGGACTCAGGCAGACCCGGGAGCCCTCACTGCTGTTGTCTTGTCGAACCAACAAGTTCCGGAAAAACAACTATAAATGGGTAGCCACCTCAGCAAAGAGCCCCCGGGTTACTCGAAGGACCCTCAGTCCCAGAGCAGCTTTGGAGAGTGTGAGCAGGGGTACTTTTGGCACAGTCAGAAAGACAGAGAAACCACAACCCAGAGCTAATCCAGAGTCCAAGCCCAGGAAGCCAACAATGTCCTCCAAACCTGGGCCCCCCCCCAGCAAGTACAAGTGGAAAGCCTCCAGCCCCTCTGCCTCCTCCTCTTCCTCTTTCCATTGGCATTCAGAGGCTAGCAGCAGGGATCATGCCCCTCAACTCTCCCTAGTCCCATCTAGGTCCCCTCCAGAGGACACACCAGCAGTAGGACCTAGCAGCTTGAAGGTCCTTTTTGGGGAGACCCCTCTCTCAGCTTACAAAGTGAAGAGCCGCACTAAGATCATACGGAGGCGGGGCAATACCAGGTATGTATGTCTGCTGCTCACAGCATCCTATCTGGGTGGGCAGGAGTAGGACTGGGGCTGGCCCTAGGGTTGTGGAATTTGGGGCAGTTGTGTCATCTCCTTAGCCTGTACTCTCTCCTTGGTCTTCGGTCCCACCTCTAGGGAGGAGGAAATGAAGGCTCATGATGGATGTATTCAGTGCCACTCTTCTGAGAAGAGGGGTTGGTGGAGGTTGAGGGCCAACAGTATCATGATTCACATTTCTAGTAGAAGTGAAACCAGATGTACTGTTGTCATGTAAAGCTGTGTAAGATGAGGCTCAGGGTGGCTCAGAAGCTTGTTCAGGCCCTAGCCAGGTCAGGGTGGGGATCTGGCCCTTGCGATGTTAGTAGCCCTACCCTTTTTTCTGTTGGTGGGAGACCAGATTTTTTTTTTTTTTTTTTTTTTGGAAGAGTAGACTATTGGGAGGAAGAAAACTTCTGTCTGAAGAGAGACAGAAGGGGTCCCGAGGAGGTTGCCCTGACCAGGAGATTGATGGGCAGCTTTTCTGGGTCTGCAAGATTCGAGGATAGATGGCATTGTGCCAGGCCAGGTACTGGGGGAGCAACCACTTTGGATGGGTCTACCCAGGGTGCAGTGGAGGGGGAGGTCATGGGAGGGGCACATAGCTGCCCCCTGGTCTAGAGCTTTAGGCCATACATTTGAGCTGGGTAGTGACTGGGGGCTCTGGGCACTGCCCTTGGGGTGCTGAGGCCTTTCTGCTGTGCATAGTCAGGCACTCTGCCCATGCCCAGACAGATGGTGGTTTTATTTGTGCTCCTCTGGACAGCAGCTGGATGGGACTGGTATGTGGTGGCTTCTTTGAGCTCTGTGGCGCGTCCTAAAGAATGCTGGGGGAGGGTGCTGGTGGAACAGATTGGGAGAGGAAAGAGATGGCTGTGACCAGGTGACCAGCCCTGGCCACTGCCTTGGGAATTGCATGTTACTCTTTGATCTACTGTTGCATAGTTGGAGACTCAAAGGTGACTTTATAGACCAGAGTATTTGATCTGGGGGCAGGGACTTCATCAGGTTAGTAGCTAATGGCAAAGGAGGCAGCTGTACTTGCTGAGGGCAGACATTCTGCCTGTGCCATCAGACAATGGCACGTGCCATCTGGAAGTAACCTCCTTGCTGTGAGTCCTCCTCAGGAAGTACTTTCTATTATCTAACTTTGGTTTTGACTCCAAGTCAGCTGTCTTGCTAGCTCTGGCAGGTCTGTCTGAAGACAGGTGCCATCTTTAGTTGCTTGCGCCTGCCTCCTGTTGCTCAAGGTTCCTGGAGGATGGCTTTGCTTTAACTGCTGGTAGTTTTCTGTGTTCCAGGGAGCTTGGAGAGGGAGCCTTGGAGCATCCCTCTGGCAGGCAGGCTGGGGATGGTGCACGGGCCTGATGGTAGTTCCTCCTCAGCAATGCTCTTTCCTCTAGCCCTGTGCAAGGGCTTATCTGGCCTGAGCAGTGGGTGAACATACTGGATCCTGCCCAGGTCTTGGATCCTCTGGGATTGTGGATTCACCTGCTTCCTTAGTCTGGCTGCAGAGGGAAAGGGAACAGCTGGATGATGGGTCTGATTCAGTGGGAATGGCAGGGTCATGGGAGGCACCCTGGAGCTTGGAAGGACCCTGGCTTGCCTCTGGATCTGTTTTATTTTTCCCTGGGACCTGGGTGAGGAAGAGTGGTTGTTCAGAGCCACCTGGTGAGCCTGTTGGTATTTGCCTGCCATTTGTCTCTGCAGCCTTCCTGGAGATAAGAAGAATAGCCCCTCAGTTGCTACCACCACCAAGAACCACCTCAACCTGCGGCGAAGACAGGCTCTCCGGGGGAAGAACAGTCCTGTTCTGAAGAAGACCCCCAACAAGGGCCTGATGCAGGTCACTAGGCACCGGCTGTGCCGCCTGCTGCCAAGCCGGGCCCACTTTACCACTAAGGAAGGTATGCCGGAGAAGAGGCACTGGTGGTGGGCTGAGCTCAGCTATGAGCTGTGCCTTTCCTGGTCCATTAGGTGTCCTGTTTGTCATCGTCCTGCCCATGCTGTCAGAGGGCCCAAGCCCCTAAGGGATCTCTGCCTGATGGGTGGTGAGCAGCCAGGCTAATGGATGGCAAGGGGCTAGGGCTGCCCTGTAGTTGGGGTAGGGGACAGGCATCTGGGCAGGAGTGTGGTAGCCTTTTCTATCTATTCTTTAGTGTATGCCAGCATCCCTCCTGGGGGACGTAAGGTTGGTGGTCACTCAGACCTTGTACTAGTAGGTCTACCTGGGTACTACTAGTGCCTGCCTCTCCTGAGGGCCTTTGTCCTTAGCCTGGGGTCAACAGGGCAGCACCTCCTGTCCTGAGGCAGCTTGAGGGCTCAGTTGTACTCACTTTCTGAGTCACATAGTGCTGGGTGCCATTGGAAACTTGTGTGAAGCTGAGAGTCTTATGTGGTGGCCAGATGGGGCCTGTTTGTGAGCAAGGGGGCATGGTCCCTTTCAGGACAGCCTTGTCCCCCACTGGGAGATGATGATGCCAGGACACAGTGAGGGAGCCACCCCCAGGCTGGCATACTTGCAGATCTGTAGTGACAGATCTGGAGGGCTTGGGATGGTATTCACCTTACCATGGAGAGCAGGATTTGCCTGGGGCCATCTAGTCCTGTGGCTTCCTTTGAGCAAGTATGCTCAGATGTTTGTGAAGTTTGGAGAGGATAGGGTGCCAGACCTGGGCAGTCTGAGTTGGCATTGGTCCTTATGACTATGAGTTGAACATGGTGCTGGAGGAACATCCTTGGCTGCCCAGGAAGGCTCTAGAGCAGGAGCTGGGAGGAAGGGTACTGAGACCCTATGTAGAACTGGTCCTTAGAGGGGAGTCCAGGGCCCAGGCATAGTGCTAAAAAGTGCTTGTACTATTGGAGCCAAAGATATGAGGAAATGGGGTAGAAGGATGCTGGCCTCCTGGCCATCCTGTGTTGCTTACTGTGGTCCTTGCTGGGGCCAGTGTGGCTCTTCGCAGATGACAGGAGGAGCTCGGGAGGTTTCTGATGGCTGTGGTGAGGTACTAGATGGGAGTGTGAAGGGATAGTGTGCAGGTACACTCTGGCACGTCGGGGGACTGGTTGAGAAGCTCTGAGCTTTGCAGGGGAGTTGGAGAGCCAGCAGTGTCATACTGGGGCAAGGTGGAAGTGCTGCAGGGTCAATCCCACCTGGTTGTACCTGTGACCAACTTACTTCCTCTTTAGGCCTAGGGCAGAGTGGGGTGCAGGCCCGGGGACAGTGTCAGCTGCCCTCTGCCAGCTGGGGCTGGGACAGAATCTCTGATGCCCCACGGTAGCCAGGCAGGGAGGAGTGTGGGATCCCAAGGTCACCAGCTCCACCTACTGAGTGGGATGCAGGTTTGGGTTGGGCACTTTGGGGGATCAAGGGGGCTGCAGCTGCTCTCTCCACTAGGGGTGGGGGAATGAATAGCCTAGTAATTATAGATAGACTTAGTAATGGCATGGAGGTCTTGTTGGGGGAAGGGCTTTTGTATGCCTCTCACCTACTCACCTACCTGCCCACCCACCAAGTACGGTTTGGGCTTCTCGGAGGGTAGGCAGTGGGCTGGCTTCTGGGGATACAGAGCTGTATTCTAGTGGTAGAGACATGGCTACCTAAGTCCTTAGAAGCAGGCTGAAAAGATGCTTTTGAATGGCAAATGTGTTGTGAGAGCGTGGAAATGGGAGCATGAAAGTCCCTGAGGGAGACCCATTGAAAGGAGGTGACCTGAGGGAAGAGAGAACACATGATGCTCAGCTTTATAGGTGAGGGTAGCAGTGACACTGAGCCTACAGCGTTCTAAGAGCATAAGGAAGACTGTCTGGTGTGTTGTCTAGCATCAGGGAAGGGAATGATGCTGATGGTGGTAGGCAACCAGAATATATGGAGGATTCTTATAGGTCACAGTAAGGAAAAGCCTGTTTGTTCTGGTGGTGTTGAAAGCTCCATGAAAGGTAGAGCTGGGACTTGTGTCAGTGTCCTCAGGTACATCAAAGCTTATGAGCGTGCAGTGGGCCAGAGTGGACGTTGAGTCAGAGGACCCTGAATGGGAGGCCTATCATGTCAGACTAAGGGAGAATCTTCATCCCCTAAAGGGGACAGAGAGCCTGTAGAAGTTGCACACAGTGGTTTGAGAGGCTGAACCTACATCCTGGTATGGCCACCTGGGTACCTGTCCCAGAGACTGCCAGGCCGAGGCCACAGGGATGGAGTAGCTGCAGGAGGAGGTGGGTCTGGCCAGAGCATCAGCTTGAGGAGATGAATGAGGACAAATGTCACCCTGGGCTGAAGCCTGGGTGAAGCCTGGCTCACTCCAGGAAGTGGACATGTGGTTTCTCTACACTCCCTCCCACAAGGCACTCTGTCTTCCTCTTTACCTTCTAAAGAACTGTGGCCTGAGTTGGGCATGGAATACATGTTTGCAGTCCCAGGATTCTGGAAGGCCGAGATGGGAGGATCATGAGTTTGAGACATGGGCAGCGTAGTGAGATCTTGTCTCAAAAAAACAAAACAAAACAAGGTCTGGGGCTGTAGCTCAATGGGAAGACTCTGGGTTCAGTCCTAGTAATGGTGAATGGGTGAGTGTGACTGAGCCTTGGTTGTTGCCACATGTTAAGGTAGAGCCCTTCTGCTCCAGAAGGTGTGGAACCCAGGTTCCTGTGGCCACTAGGCGGCAGAGCCTCCCTCGGGGCAGGCGCTGTCTTCATCTGGCTGCTTGAAGTCTTTTCTTTCTTCATTTTCCTTTTAGCATATGCTCAGTCCAGCTTCTTGCAGTAGTCCCTGGAGTCTACAGAGCAATGTGACAGGCAGGCAGGAGGGAGGGAGAGGCCTTAGGCTCCTGCCCTGCCTGAGGTCCGAGTTCAGCCGTGCCATGTGGCCTGGGGGCCAGCAGAGGGCATACTTGCCCCTCTTATCTTTTAGTCCACCTTTTTCTGGTAATTGATTGCCTAATTTCCTCTTTATGTGAAAGAAAGCAGATATCAAGTAATTTGCAGCAATAACCTGCTAATGCTGGGCCAGTATCGAAACTCCTCTGTTCATTTCAAGTGGCAGATAAAACACTAATACATAATTATCCTTGCAAATTGGATTGTTTTAAATAACCAAAAGGCTACGGCAGGAGAAAGCGATCCCATCTCCCTCGAGTTACTCTTGCAGTGTAATTGCCGCATTCAATCAATTTCCCTGGCATTAGAAATTCCATCACAATCAACATTAAGCTTTATTCATTGTGATGGCTAAGAGCCGGGCCATTTCTCCTCTTTTTCTTAACTGGCAAAATTAATCAGGGAAAAGATTTTAAACATTTACCCGTGTGAAAGAGGTCAGCCCTGCCACTATATTGCTCAGCAGATAAGGGGGCTAATAAAAAGAAAATTGAATTACTAATGATCACCAGGAACAGAGTATATAAAACCTGGCAATCGCCAGTTCAGGAGAAGGGAGAATCAATTTTCTTGGGACAAGGTGCGCTCATTTTTTATTTTGGCGCATATTATCAGCAATTTAATTTGAGAGCGCATAAACAGGAGGAAACAGTTAGGGAATAATGAGCCCGGAGGTGTAAAGTGCCGCAGGATATATGCTGTACACAATTTATTTGGCACAACAGATAATCACTTTAATTGAATTCAAAACTGCATTGTTCAGCAGCGCTGGCTGCTCTGCCTAGGGACTGAGTGTCAGGAAGGTTCCAGCCTGACTGCCTCCCCTCCCATCCCTGCCTCTTGAGCCCTCCTGAGAGTTCTCTGGCTAAAGGTTGTTAGGCTTGGAGTTAGACTTTGACTGGGTGTCAGGGTGGGGGTGTCTGGATGTCCCCTCTTTGTGACAATGTGTTTTTTGCCTTCTATCTTTCCTTTTCTCCCAAGGAGGAGGGTTCAGGTTTGAGATACTCCCAGAAAGGGGCCAGAAGAGCTATGTGAACTGGTATGCTGCAGGGACCTGCCTGCTCTATTTCTCAAGGAATGCACTAGGAAACACATTTGGGTAGAGGCCAAATCTTCAGGAATCTCAGAAATGGTATCCATTTGTTACACCTATAACTGAAGAAATCAGTAATCATAGTGCTACTGCCACTGGTCTGGGTTGTGGTGGTGGTGTGGTGGGTCCTGAGGAGTGCAAGGCCAGTTCTGAGGCTCATTCTCCTGAGGATATGGTCTGGGCCCAGTGCTGTGGCAGCCATCTGCTACCGGTCTGTTTCTTCTTGACCAGGCCCTGCCCATTCTGGCCAGGCCCTGTTTCCTTACAAAAGCTATGTGTCTGTGCTTGTCTACCATTCACTGATTGATGATTGATACTGGATGAGTCTTCATACTGAGCTATAATCCCAGCCCTTTTTATTTTTTATTTTTATTTTTTTTTGGTACCAGGGATTGAACTCACGACCTCACGCTTGCCAGGCAGGCACTTAAGCCACTGAGCTAAATCCCCGGCCCTTATTTTTTATTTTTGACATGCTGCTACTGAGTTATCCAGGCTGGGTTCAACCTGGGTCCTCTTGTCTTAGCCTCCCAGAGTGCAGGGATTATAGACTTGTGCCACTATGCTGGGTTGTTTGCCTGTTTTTGCAGTGTTATTTTCTCAGAGGTCCAAGGCTCTTTTCATTCAGGCATCTGCTGGGTGCTGAAGGTTAACCTCCCCACCCCTCCTCTTTTCACACACTCCCCAGCTTCCCAGCTGCCTTCAGCTTCCTGCATTTTACTAGCCTCCATGTGTATTGCTCATGCTGCCCCATCAGGAAGGTGCTTTGTCTAACCCTGGCACTCGGGTGGGAGCCTCCTGGGGCAGGGCAGAAGGGAGGACCTTCCTTCCATGCAGAGGACCCTGGCAGGAGGAGACCCCACGCATGGGGGAAGGGCTGCTGCAGAGTGTGCTGGGCAAGGGTGGTACTCTGATTCTGTCACTATGCATGTGGGGAGCCCTGTTGACCTCCCAGGCTGGCAGTGTCTGACCACTGTGTGGCAGGAAGCATGCACTATGTTGTGTACTGAGGGCCTTCTAGAGTGGTGCCACTGGTTGGCTGGAGTGTTGTCACAGTCATCTAGCAAGGGCCAGGCTAGGCCTGCAAAGAACTGACCATTAGAAGAAGCAATAGGCTTCCCTGCTTGGACCCTGCTCCTGCCCCCTGTGAGGTGTGCCTCATGGGTAGGGGCTGGCAGTAGTGTGCTCAGGAATCACTGGGCAAGAGGATAAGAACACTCCCTGCTACCTTGTACTTTGATCCTCTGCATGGTGGCATTTTCTCACTACCTGTGTCAGGGAGGATGTTTGGGATAGTTAGTAGCAGAAATGTCAACAACTGAAGGTGCTACTAGCAAGTTGTATGTACAGTGGCACTCTGAGCTGCAGTCTGTCCGGCTGCAGCTTGGGGGCTTCGAGTTGGGCAGCCTCCTTGGGAGGCTAATATTGATGGAATGCAGACTGTTTAGAGCCCAGACTGGTGGCGGAGCCCAAGGAGTAGCAGTGGCTGTCCCAGACTGGCTTAGACATAGTCATTGGTCCTTGGCAGTGCTAGTTGGTTCCTTTTCCCGAGTTAGCCTAAGGCACAGGTCTCTCTGGTCAGGGTCTACAGTTAGAAGGCCCGCTGAAGTGGCAGATACTGTGGGGAGGATGAAGGAGGTGCCTCAGGCCTTGGGTGCTGGCTTGAGGTGCTCAGGTTGATATTCTTGGGAGGGAAGGGGAGGAGAGGGCCAGGGGCCGGGGCAAGAATCTGTTAGGTAGCTGGATGTGGTGGCACATGCCTGTAATCCCAGCACTTGAGAGGCAGGAGGATTACTGTGTGTTCAAGGCCAGCCTGGGCTATAAAGTGAATTGAAGGCCAGCTTGAACTGATAGACCCTGTCTCAGAAACAAAAAGTACCCCCCCCCCAAATATGCTGGTTGCTGGGAATACCCTACAGCTGGCGCTCAGGTCCTGGAATTTGGCCAGGATTCCAGGTGCATCTTAGCTCTGAGCATCGGACCTGCTGCTGGCATTGTCTTGCTGGAAGCCTTTGGACCCCTGTGTTCTCTATGCCTGTCTCCCTATCTATGGGAGGAGTTACCCTCTCTGGGGTTTCTGTGCAGATACAAGAAATAGAGCCTTCAGTGCTTTGGGCCAGCACGTTGTTCCTGTGTGTGGTGTGTGGCTGGTGTGCAGCTGCCTGGGAGGCCCTGCCTGGTGTCTTGGGGGTCTGTGATCCATCACTGCTTGCTGATGTGCAGCTGGGCTGTTCGATTTTACTACAGCAAACACTGTTAAAGGGCATGAGAGCAGTTAAATCTGGAGTCCTGCTTTCATAAGGGAAAAAGAAAATGCTGAATTAGGCTCTGGGAAAGGCAGCCACAGCGATCTTTGGATCATGCATAAATTATCAGGCACGCCGGAGGCCTCCAATTTTACGTTGTCGTGGCCATGCTAATTAATTATTCCACAAGAATTGGTATAGCAGTGCACGTGTGTGCCATTTATGGTGCCATGGCTGTGAAGCTGAAGACCTGGGGCTTGCCCAGCTTGACTTCTGGCCTGGTAAGGGTGGAATCCTCTGGGTACCCAGGCCGGGGTTCCTGTCCTTCTTCTTGCTCGAAGGGCTGGAAATATAGCTCAGTAACACAGCACCTACCTGGCATTCATGAGCTCCGAGATTGATTCTCAGTCCCGTCCCGTTCCCCACCCCCCTGCAAAAAAAGGAGGCCCAAGGTGTGGCCTCCTTCGGTTCACTGTGGATCAGCTGCCCTTGTTCTTGCTTTTTTTCCCCCATGATGACCATTGCCCAAGGACCCTTCTATGGCAGTGTTGACCATTCTGGTTATGGGTAGAACTCTGTATGTGGATCTCCGCAAGGGAACGCCCATGATCCTCATTGGTTCTTTTGTCTGGCACCCACAGCATGCTAGGATGAGGTCCAAGGTCCAGGTGGGAAGGCTATCCTGGGTGCCTTTGATGTTTCCTGCCCAGCACCAGGTAGCCCTGTTGGGGGAGAGAGAGTACCAGCTGCAGCTTCTTGTCACTCCTCTTCCCCTGTGCCTTCCCTATCCTCACACGGGCCCACGGGTAGCAGTGTAATTCTTCGTGGGAGGTAACAGTGAGGGCAAAGGGAGGTTGTCCACCTCGAGTCTTCATGTTGGGCAGTGGTCCCTGGCTGGGCAGGGCTTCCTGAGGGCCAGAGGATAGAGAGATTTTGGAGGCAAGCAGGGTCTGTATCAACATGTAGGGTGAAGGGATGTGAGCAGACTACAGGGTGAATGGAGCAGTTCGTTGGGGATCCATCTGTGTTGCTGTGCTAGAGCCTTTAGTATCTCTGCCTCTCTCAGGGAAGCAGCCAAAGAGGAGCTGCATTTGGTCTGCTGAACCAGTACTGAATTCAGTCGGGCATCCTTGATTGTGTGTTGTTCAGGGGACATGTACCTATCTGGAGTGAGCCTGCAAGAGGTGGTAGGGCTGGACTCCTAGAGCGTGAGCCCCACGTCCTCCCCTGGGGCCTGGCCTCTTCTGCCTTGTGGGCAGCCTTCTTGAGGAGTGAGAGTTGGCTTGTCTCAGCTGTGCTGTCTGGAGGGTAGGGGAGGCTAGCCGCTGAGGCCCAGGGGCCTCCTTAGGCCTCTCACACCTCCAGGAGGTGAGTTGGCTTGTGGGCTGGGTCCTGGCTTTGGATACATGCCACTGAAGTGGCCACAGGGCCAAGAGAGACCTTTGGAGAGGCTGTGGTGCAGAGGCATTGTCCACCTCCCTGCACTGATCTTCATTCTGAATATGGGAGTTGGAGCAGGGATTCCTGGTAGTCAGAGATGAGTCGTGGCATGGATGCCCTGATGATAGGCAGCCCTCCAGAAACCTCTTACTGCTGGCCAGTCCCAAGCTGTACTGGTGGGCCTAATGGAAGAGGCCATGGCCTTGGGCAGTCATCAACCTGGCTGTGGAGCGCCCCTGTGTGTGCAGTGGACGCCTTTCTTCCTGAAGTTTCTGCTTCCTGTTGCGTTTGGGGCTGGAACTCAATACCCTGGTGTAGGTTTGGTGTGTCAAGCTCTGAAGGTCTAGCTATCCTCTGACTTCATGAGAAGAGCAAAGATGCAATTCTGAGTCCAGGAGCTCTTTCTTCTCCTTGGAGCTGCTCAGAGACAGAGACAGCAGCAGGGCTGTGACATGAGGAGCTGTCTGCCTGGCATCTTTCCTGCTTGAAGAAAAGTAGGCATAGGCTGGCATGATGGAGTGTTCCAGGGTGAGTCTACCTTCTTCCTGCCCCCTTGCCAGAGAGCTTCTCTGGGGAGCCACATGCAGTGAAACCTAGCCAAGTCCCTTTTGATCTGGGACACTGAGTGGAAGGAATGTTAGGGTCCCTGCAGGATTGTACAGTAGGCTCCAGGGCAGCATGCAAGGGGTAGACAAGGAGGAAAGCTGGGTCTGTGGGAACTGGGAGGAGCCTGCCAAAGGCAATAGCGGGCAGTAGCCAGTTCTCTAATGATGTAACCTTGTGGGGAGCAGTAAAATATAGTTTAGTGGAGGTGGAGGCTGGGCTCTATCCCTGCTTGAGGGTTGTGCACAGAGAGCCTCTCTTTGCAGTTTGTGCTGAGGCCCAGCAGTGACATACTTAGACTCAGAGCTGCGCTGCCTCCTCCCATCAGTTGGTGGACCCAGGCTCAGAAAGGATGGGCAGGCAGCTATGTGTGGAATCCCTAGAGATGGACATTGCTTAGAAAGAGACTGGAAATATTCTCTGGCTCTCTCCTTTTGACCTTCTTTCCTCTTGAAGGGAACCATGGGCCTGGGTAGGGTTTGCTGTCTGGTGCTGACCCAGGCTGCTAACCCCAGCCTGGCCCCACACTGCTGGCCACATGGCTATGCTGTTCCCTGGGCTTGGGAGGGATTGGAGAGTGTCTGGGTATTAGGCCTGTGGGCCCGGACTGGGCAGCACCTAGAGGAAGGGCTTCTAGTCATCCTGCTTCCCATGTTAGATCCAAGGGGCAGCAAGCAGGGTGATAGATCTAGAGACCTCCTGCTCAGAGTGTGAGCTGTCAGCGAGGCTGGCCAGCCTAAGTGTCAGAGGAAGCACTTGGTGAGACAGAGGCTTGAGATGATTTATCTGAAGCACGTGGTTTGAGATTATAGATTTCTTCCCTTAGCCATGTGAGGTGGTACATACCTGTAAGCCCAGCACTCAGGAGGCCGAGACAGGAGGATTGCTGCAAGTTTGAGGCCATCTTGGGCTACATAGTGAGTTCTAATCCAGCCTGAACATAGTGAGACCCTGTCTCAAAAAAAATTAAAAATATTAAACACTAAAAAATTTTTCCTTTTTCTGTAACTTTAACTATGTTCTGTAAGTTGATTATTTTTGTTTTTCTTCAGAATATGTTCTTATTTGTGCATGATTTTTTTTCTTTATCCCATAGGTCATGTAGGAAGGATATCCAAACCTATGAGGATTTTGAAGTTATTTTAACTAATGATTTCTAGCTTAAATCTTACCATGTGTGCAATCTGCCTTCAGACCGATACTTGCTCAGTCTTACAGCTGAGCTTGTGTTTAATTTTGGTAAACTTGTGTTTGAAAAGAATGTAACTTGGGCTGGGGGTTTAGCTCAGTGGCATAAGTGCCTGCTTGGCATATGTGAGGTCATTAGTTCGATCCCCAGCACCAAAAAAAGAAAAGAAAAGAAAAGAATGTAACTCTTGGCTTTGGACCTGCAGTGTTATAGAGTGAAATTTGTTAATTGTGCTGTTAAACTTTGTTTCCTCACGGAATCTGGAGGAGGAGAGTGAGTTTAGTTTTCTAGAGTCACCAGAGGTATATGTTAGGATATTCCTTTGTGCTTGTCAATCTGTTTGTTGCTGGGGTGTAAATCTGGCATTAAATATCTTGAGGTTACTTTACAAGGTACAAACCAATTTGGAATTGTATCTCCCTGATAGATTGATTTTTTATTTTTATTTTTTTAGGTGTTGGTGGTACTGGGAGTTGGATCCAGGGGTGCTTTACCAGAGCTATATCCCCAGCCCTTTCAAAACAGGGTTTCACTAAGTTGTCCAGGTGGTACTTGAACTTGGAATTTTCCTGCCTCAGCCTCCCAAACTGCTAAAGTGCTGGGATCACATGCATGACCTACTATGCCCAATATAGATTTAATCTGTTAATGTTATGGAATATTCCTTTCTCCAGTAATGCTTTTTGCCTCAGAATCTACTCTGATGCTATGTAGCTACACCAAGTTTTTTTAGATGGCATTTGTAATGTCTGTGATTTCTACATATACAGATAGATGTACATGTAGAAACATATAGGAATCATGTATATATGTATATGCATGTACATATTCTTTTGAGTTTTCTCTGTAGGTTTTGTTGTATAAATAAAATAGTTTTCTGGTTTTAAGTACAGTTGGAAATTACCTTTTGAAAATAATCTGTTACTTTTGAGCGTGGAGCAGGCTGGGAGCGAAACCCAGGCTGGCTTTGAGCTCAGCTTCCTGAGTGCTAGGATTACGAGTGTGTGCCACCATGACTGGCTAATCTGCTTACTTTTAACGTATTAATTAACATATATGACTTAAATGTACCATCATTCCATTGGGCTTTCTTTTGTTCTACCAGCTCTGCTTCATTTTTCTCCTTTAAGATTTTTTTTGGGGGGTACTGGGGATCAAACTCACGATGGCGCACTTGCAAAGCAGGCGTGTATGCCACTGAGCTAAATCCCTAGCCCTCCTTTAAGATATTTTTAAAAATTGTCTTCTAGGAGGCTAAGGCAGGAAGATCATGAGATCAAGGCCAACCTGTACTACATAGTGAGATCTTATCTCAAAAAAACAAAAATCATAAAAATTTCATTTTATTTTCCATTACTTGTTATAGAATTATACATTCTTTTATTCTTCATTTAGTGGCTTCCCCACAGGTTTGTTTTTTTTTTTTTTTTTTTTTTTTTGGTACCGGGGATCGAACTCATGACCTCATGTTTGCCAGGCAGGCGCTTAAGCCACTGAGCTAAATCCCCGGCCCTTCCCCACAAGTTCTAATGTATGACATTATCATTATTGATCATTATAAACTAATACATAATCACTCCTGAGCTTGAAATACTTCTCTTTTTCCCTTTCATCTCACTTGCTAAAGCTGTCATGATTTTTTACTTTTCCTCTATTACAGACATCACAAGACATGTGCAGTCAACATTCACTTGCACTCACATACTTATTCTATGTATTTCTCTTCATTTTCTACAGTTGAATAATACATCTTTGAAATAATCCAATTGTACTAGAAACTAGTTCATTTAATATGTGTTTATCAGAAAATACCTTTGTGTGTGTGTGTGTGCGTGCATGCACGCATTGCTGGAGATGGAAACCGGGGCCTCATACATGCTAGGTAAATGCTTTACCACTGATCTCCAGCCTGGCCTTAGTTTTTAGAGTGTTTTTGAGGCATAATGGTGGCATGTGCCTGTAATCTCAGCACTCTGGAAGACTAAGAGAGTCACAAGTTTTGAGCCCAGCTGGAGCGTCTTGACAAGACCTTGTCTTAAAATAAAAAGAACTGAGAATGTCATCTCATTGTGAAGACCCTGAGTTCAGTCCCCAGTTCTGAAAGAAACAAGTTCTTGCTGGATAAAGAAATTTTCTTGATAAAAATGTTTAAGCAGGTGTGGTGGCACATAGCTATAATCCTAGCATTTTGGGAGGCTGAGCCAGGAAGGATTACCCAGTGTTTAACCTGAGCACTTGGGAGGCAGAGGGAGGAGCAGTGCCATGAGTTTGAAGGCCAGCCTGTGCTCCATAATGACTTCAAGGCGAACCTGGACTACATCAAGAGACTCTGTCTCAAAAAAAAAAAAAAAAGTAAAGAAAGAAAGAAATTTTAAGGGTTAGAGAGTGTAATTTGTGGTAGAATACTATTATGTCTGAGGTTGGGTTAGTCCCCGGCACTACTACCATCAAAAACAACAACAAGAAACAACTTTAGTGTCTGGAGCAGGTAGCTTGGTGGTACAGTGCTTAATATGTACAGGGTCCCATCAGGGTTCAAGCTGTACACTGGAGAGGGGACAGAAACATGGCATTTATTTTCTTTCTGTCTTTGGCAATACCATTCTGTTACCTTTTGATGTTGGCTGTAGCTGTCACCAAATCAGCTGGCCTGCCTTGAGAGGTAAGGTATCTCTCCTACCCCTTTGTTATTAAGAATGCCTTCATTTTTGGTTTTTAGCAATTTCTTGGGTGTGCTTTTAATTTATCCTGGCCAGGGTTTGTAATATTTCTAATTTACTTGTTTTCCATTCTACTTTATATAATTTGCCACTAAATTCTTCCCTTGAAGTCTCTTTCAGTTACTGTTTTTATTTATTTATTTGTTGTCTTTTTTTTTTTTTTTTTTTTTTTTTTTTTTTTTTTTTTTTTTTTTTTTTTTTTTTTTTTTTTTTTTTTTTTTTTTGGTCTTTTTGAGACAAGGTCTCGCTATGCAGTTCATTCAGGCTGGTCTTGAACTCACTTTGTAGCCCAGGTTGGTTTTGAACTTGTAGTGATCCTGCCTCAGCCTTCCAAGTGCTAGGATTACAGGTGTACGCCACCATGCCCAGCTTTTTGTTTTTTGAGATAGATCTTGCGGTGTATTTCAGGCTGGCCTTGAACTTACTGTGTAGCTAGGCTGGCCTCAAACTCATGGTAATCTTCCTGCCTTAGCTTCCCGAGTGCTGGAATTACAGGCATGTGCCACCATGCCTGGTTCATAATGAGCTTTTTAAAAATCATTTTTGATCAGGGTGTGGTGGTACATACCTGTACTGTAATTGCAGCACTCAGAAGGCTGAGGCAAAAGGATTGTTGAAAGTTGGAAACCAGCTGGGCTACATAGTGAGTTCACAGACAGCCTGAATTGCATAAACAAGAGACCCTGCCTCAAAAAAATAAATAAATAAAAATTGAGACAGTGTTTCTCTTTGTGTTGCCTAGGCTGGCCTTTAACTCTTGGGCTCAAGTGGTCCTCCTGCCTTAGCCTCTTGAGTAGTGTACATGCACTACCACACTTTAGTTCATCTAATTATCTTTTAAAGTGTAAGTTTGTCAAAGTAATATTAATCCTACAGTTGTTTACTTTTATTTTTCATGGTGCTGGGGCTGGAACCCAGAGCCTTACGCATGCTAGGCAAGTGTTCCATGATTGAGACACACCCCCAGCCTCTCATCCTCTGTTTAAAGACCACTGTTGTTATTCATTCCACTGTATGATGTTGATGTTTTATTCCTCTTAGGTTTGAGTCAAATCTGAATCCTCATGTTTGGTTGTTTTTTATAGCATGGCAGACAGCATGTCTGAAGATTTTAGAGATAATTTGAGGCTAGATGATGTAATTTTCCTTCAGATGGGTGACGACCTGTAGGAGAGGGTAGTGTGGAGAATGTGCTGAGAAGTGAGCATGCCCAGAAGGCTGCCTGGGAATATGTTTAAGGAGCCCCCAAAGGTCCCTAAATCCTTTTGGGGGCCTTCAGCTTTCCCTCAGCAGCACTGCCACTGAGTGCTGCTTGTGCACAGTGGTCTGGAATGACTGGGCAAGGTCTGTGCCACGAAGAGGGCCAGAAGGACCAGTGGAACCCTGCTTAACCTAGCCTGGCAGCTAATGGCCCACATTCCTAACCACAGAATGATCATTAGAAAGCTCTGCCAGTGTTGTCTGTGGTTGGTGGAAGAGAAATGCCTGCTGTGAGTGTCTTGGCAAGCCATGTGTGGACAGGTGGCTCCTGACTTGTAGCTTCTCTGAGATTTCTGGGGTGTAATGGCAGAAGGGCTGCTTGGCGGTGAGGTCTTCTTGTGATGACAGAAGAGATGGTGGCCTTTCTTCTTCAGGTTTCTCCTTGTTCTAGCTCCAGGCTCTGAGAGTGGTTTGGGGAGCTCTGGTGGGAACTTGGAAGCTCAGTCTACCCCAGACTCACAGGAGTGGGTTCTGGGACAGGGTGTGGGGTAGCAGACTGAGAAAAAGGCTGGTGTGGCTGTGTGCCTAAGTGAGGAGCTTTGGGTGTGCATGCAGCCTGGGCAGTGGCTGCAGAGTGAAGTTGAGTACTGGTGGTAGCAATCCCCTCAGGGAGTCCCGGGAAGACTCCAGGGCAATGGACCCTGGTGCTGAGGCCCATGAGGGAGTGGAGATGGTTTCTAATTTTGTTTTAGGCCCTTGACAAGAGCTGGCTGCCTCAAGAATGTACTGTAGCAGAGGGAGGCTCTGCTGGTGCTAGGCCAGGCTGGGGAAAGAGTTGTTGGCCCACATGAGGCAAAATTGATGGTGGGGACAGGCCAGGGTGGGTCTTAGGCCCCTGAGCAACCTGCTCCAGTTCTCATAGCCCACTCTGGGGTAGCTCTGGTGTCAGCTGTGTGGCCAGGAGAAGGAGCAGGGCTGGGTTGACAGGGCTCTGGGTCTGCTCCTCTGGGAACCTGAGTCTGTGTTTATTGTCTAAGGCCTGCTGGCTGACAGGTCATCTGCTGTGCCCTCCATTTTATCTCTGGCGCTGTGCCCTTCAGAGCCCACCTTCCCTCCGGCACAGCTCCAATTCCTTGGCCTGAGTTTTCCAGTGGGCGTGGGGACACATGTGGATGTGGATGGATTTCGTCTGAGGATGTGCCCCGGGAGTGGGCTCTGAGCTGTGCTCTTTGCCTTCTTCTGCTCCTGTGGTCCCTGTGGTGGCTCTGCCAGGGGAGGGATATGGGGTGTGTGGGTATAGCTGTGCCAGAAATATCTGGGCCACGTGTATCTCTTCAGCTGTCAGAGCATCTAGATGGCATGGGCATCCTCAGAGAGGAGACTGTATCCACTGAGACTTCCTACCCCAATGGGTCTTTTACTTCTTCATATCCTCTCGTGTCCATAGAGGGAACAGTAGCTTCTCAAGACTACCAGTGACTCATTTGCTCTCAAGGGTCTTTATTCTTTGTAGGCTAGTGTCTTCACCAGCCCTGAGCCAGGTAGAGCCTGGTGGAAGTTGGCCAGGCCAGAAGGGACTGAGAAAGCACTGATTTCTAGGGCTTCCTGGGTGTCACTCTGCATGGCCTTGGGCTGCTCAGGGCTCATGGCCTTCCAAATTGAAGATTTGGTCTAAATGCACAGAATTGATGGAATCTGCAGAGGAAATCTATAGCTGGATGCAATGATCATAAATTCAGCAGCTGCTGATCATTAAGTGTCCGTTATTTGTGGATTTACTTGGATGTCTGTCTTCCAGGCCTGGCAGGAAAGAGTCCTGGCCTTAGAGATAAGGTCTCTTCTTGTGCTTTTGATTTAGGGATCTACAGGGGTCTGAGAGGCAGGAGATAGAGATAAGCTCTCTTCTTGTGCTTTTGATTTAGGGATCTACAGAGGTCAGAGAGGCAGGAACTAGGCATGCCCCACACATTTGCTTCTACTACTGGCTGGTCCATGCAGCACTGGGACAAGATCTGTAGCTCAGGTAAGCTGTCAAGTCACCCTGCTATGGGGGTCTTGTGGCTCTCCTATGCCCCAACCTCCACCCTGAGCACTGAGTCCCAGGGTTACACAGTCACCAGTGTAGAGAAGGTGCTGTTCATGTGTAGGTGGTAGTTGTATGCCCAGAGCTCACAGGGTTCTTTTCTTCCTAGACTGCTATGCTCCTCTGAGGCTATTGTGGGCTCCTTGGGCTACCTTTTTTGTTGTATTGTTTTGTTTTTTGAGGAAGGGTCTCGCTGTATAGTTCAGGCTGGTCTTGAACTCAGTATGTAGTCCAAGATGGCCTCAAACCCTCAGCAGTCCTCTTGCCTCAGCCTCCAAAGTGCTGGGATTACAGGTGTGTGCCACCACACCTAGTTGCTTGAGCTCCGATTGCTGTGTAAACTGTTACACCCTGTTGCCTGGCCTGCAATTGGTGTGAGAGGAGTGGCCCTGGAGATGAGGCTGCTATACAGAGGCTGTGAGCTCTCAGCTTCTTGGCCAGGTACATCTGGCTAGTGTAATGGAGCCAGGCTATGTTCCTGCCCAGGTCCAGGCACCTCCCTAGGAGGTTCTGTCTGTGGCTGTAATAGTCCTAGCCTGGCATCAGGGTGGGTTTGGATTTACCAGCTGTTGAGTTTCAGAGATCTGAAGGAGTTACTGAGGGAGTGAGGCTGAGAGCCCACCTGGTTCTGCTCTGTCAACCACCCCCTCCAGAGCCCATCTAGGATATGCTGAAGGAGCCTGGTAGTTTAGGCATCACAGTGCCCAGGGGTCTGTGTCCCTAGCATACTTGCTCTTCCTAGCTCATCAAAGTGTGTTGACCAGGAAGGGAAGCTTGAGGTGCACTGCTTATATGTAGATAAGGATACTGCCCTGAGTTAGGCTGCTTGGGTGAGGGACATTGATCTGGTAGGACCACCCCCATACCATGTCTACGCAGGTACTTAAGGCTGCTCTGGCCTTGTGGTCAGCACTCCCCTGCCAGCCCATCTGTTGTCATTCTGGGCTCTGCTCATCAAAATGAATCCTGGAGCTGCTTAGGGTGTTCTGAGCTGCATGGGCCTCAATGGAATCTGGTACTTTTCTCCTAATTGTCCTCTCTATATCAGCAGCAGCAGAGTTTTTTTTTTTTTTTTTTTTTGACACATGGTCTCACTGTATAATTCAGGCTGATTGGTACTCACTGGTAGCCCAGGCTGGCCTCAGATTCATGATGATCTTCCTGCCTCAGCCTCCTGAGTGCTGGATTACAAGTGTTTGCCACCATGCTCGGCAGTAGCAGAGCTAATAAGTGGGCGCGTGTGGGAGTGGGCACAGCGACCGCAGCTTCTGCAGCAGGTTGGAGTTGCCCTTGGGGAAGCATCCTGGGTGGTATGAAGCATGACCACAGTTACTTCCTGGAGCGGCACCATGAGGTAGGTTTTGGGAAGGGTGGGTGCCCTGGCAGCTGGCAGCAAAGCCTTGCAAATGATTTAGGAGGGTGCCCTGGAATTCTCAGAGGCTTCTTGAGGACACCAAGCAGGGGCAATGGGGTCCCTATATGAAGATTGTCTTCATATAGCTTTAAGTCTGTAAGACTTGATAGGTGGGCAGGTGGGAAGGTCTCCAGTGGGCACCCTTCCTATTTCGTCTTCTGCTGAGAAGTCTGGAACAATGGCCTTCCCCAGTTACCTTCTAGATATGCCGCCGGAAGAGTGTTAATAGAAGTGCTTCTATGGGGATGTGAATCTAGCTCTTTTTTTGTTTGTTTGTTTCCTTTTTTAAAATTTTTAAATTTTTCTTGAAAATAGGGTTTTGCTGTGTTATCCAGGGTAACCTTAAACTTTCTATGTAGCCCAGATTGGCCCTAAACTTGTGATCCTTCTGCCTTAGGCTCCCGAATGCAGGGATTACAGGTGTATGGCATCATGCCCAGATAGTGAGCCTAGCTCTAAACTGCTGGTTTCACAGACTTGCTAGGTCTTTTACTTGTGTTTGTCCTTGTTGCAGCCCTGGGGACTCAGAGCAAACAAGGATGGTTATGTACAGTGGAAATCACATGGAGTGGGCTATAGGACCAGACTGTCACACTGCTAAACTGATGAGATGATGGTGACCAGCAGTCTTCTGGCCTCCAAGACACTGTTTGGCCACCCCTAGGCGGGGCATGTGGCAAAGAGGATGTTCCTGTTCTCACAGCTATTCCCTGCCCCTAAGGAGCCCTGCCTTGGGTCTTATCTGTCAGTTCCTTTGGTACCAGCATCCCTAGAGGAGGCTGGAATTTGTGCTGTGAAAGGTTAGTCCAGGTAGCTGCTTAATGGCTTGGAGGGGGCTCTTGCCAAAATTAAAGGCAATAATTTTTTTTCCCCAGTACTGGGGATTGAACCTAGGGTCTTTCCACTGAGTTATATCTCCAGCCCTCTTATTTATTTTATTTTATTTATTTATTTTTGGTACTGGGAATTGAATTTAGGACCTTGTGCTTGCTTACCAGGCAGGTGCTTGATAATTCTTGAGACAGGGTCTCATTGAGTCACCCAGACCAGGGTTGAACTTGCCTCAGTCTCTTGAAGTACTGGGATTACAGCCATGTTCTATAAAGGCAATACTTTTTTTTTTTTTTTGCAATACATTTTTAAGAGCCAAGAAATAAATTTGGCCGTTAGCAGAGGGAGTCATCTGTGGCACCCTGTGTACACACCCCAGGTGCTTCTTGAGGCTTATTTATTTATTTTCAAATCCATTTTATTTCAAAGAGAAAAGAGTTTCAAAACACAACAATCAGGAGGCAACAGTGGTACATACATTGCTCATTGTTGAGGCACCTTTGAAGGCCTGTTGTAAACATTAATGACATCTGCAGTGATTTAGTCACGCTGAGACCACAGGTGGTTCCATTCTGTTCAGGGGTAAACTTGATCTTGATGGAAGCTGGCTGAAGGCCATGTTGGGGGTAGCTGCAGGACTGGTGCATGCCACTCAGAGGGGTTCAGGCCCTGCTACTTAACCAGCAGCAGGAGAGGTACCTTAGAGACATGTACTTGGGCAGACATGTCTCTTCTGACCTGATGCCTCCATAGAAACCAGCTTTCAGGACACCCCCACAGGAGAACTTCCCCTAGCAATCCTGATCATGTGAGAGAGTCCTTCTCTGGCCAGAGGCTGGGGCTGCAGTGAGAGCAGAACAGAAGAGCTCTCACCTGCATTTCCAGTGGAGACATGACAACCCCAAAAGGTGCGTGTGTGCTCAGCGTGCACCTCTCCTGGGGACCCATCCTGGGACTCAGACCTTAAGGGGCTCAACACAGTGCAGGCCAGCAAGCTGCTTACCTACCTAAGCTGCTGTCTTGGTCGCACCACTTCAGGGTGTTACGGGAATGAAAAGAGAGGGCTGGAGATGTAGCTCAGCAGCATAAGCGCCTGCCTTGCAAGTGCACAGTCGTGAGTTCAACCAATTTAAAAAAAAAAAAAAAGAATGGAAGGAGACAAGTACAGGGAGGCGTCTTCCTTGAGGAGATCTTGGGGAACCACTGACCATTCCCGAAGGCTTTCCCACCTTCCCTGCATCTTGAGGCTTGTTCCTGGACACTGTGAGGAATGGGAGATGCTGTGCAGGTGCATGAAAGGTTGCCTCAGCCCGCCTGGGCATGCTGCCCTCAAGCCAGTCCCCTGACTGCCAGGGGCTTTCTGGAGGGTGGATGCAGACCTGGTGGGCAGAGTCTATGGTGGTCTTTTGGTGCTTAATGGGCACCAGGCCTTCTGCGGCACTGTGAGTCTAGGGATTCTTACTAGGGGGATGGTGGAGTCTGCCTCTATAGACCTTCTGGACTGTACTTCTGTGCCCACATATACATGACCTTGCCCCTGCCCTCCTTGTCAAGAAAACGGGCAACAGTCACAGCTCTTATCAGGTAGTTCAAGTTGGCAGATTATTCTAAGCGTGCTCCCTGCACCACTCAGCAGCAGAGTAACCGCACCCCTATTTGTGCAGAAGTGTCCTGGGAGAAACTGGGCTCCCCTGTGGCAGCAGTTTGGCTCTTTTTGAGAACACCCTGACTGGAGAGAGGGCTACAACTGTGGTGGTCAGTGAGTTCGATGAGCTCTGCCTGTTGCCCTATGGAGCTCCCCCTCCCAAGGCCTGCCCTCTGGGCCCCACCCAGCACCTTGTCAGTGATACTGTGCGCTGCTGAGCATTCTGCCAGTCACCTGTAGGTCCACCATGGCTGCCCCTGATTGCTCAAGTGGAGGAAGTGTGTACATTTGGGGAAGAGACCAGTGGTGGTGAGGCTACTTCTCTGATGATGGACCAGAGTCTGGGTGCTGCTCAGACCTTGGCTGGTTATGGGTGAGCTGCTGGGCAGAGATGACAGCTCTGTCCACAGTTAGGGAAGGAGGATGAAGTCAGGGATGGTGGTGACTTACACTTAGCTGTTGAGTGGGGCCAAGCAGCCTCTGGGTGCAAAATTCAGCCAGGCATTCCCCCACAGTGGGGTTTTCTTTAGACTCATATCTCCTCCACTGTCTTATGTGGGGGCTGTGGTGTCAGCCAGTTGGGAGTGGGAGAGTCAACACTGCTCAGTGAAACTAGCCTTGTCTGAGAGCCTGAGAAGAAATAGGCCAAGGAGTACTCCTCTGGCCAGGAGACCTGGGTATCTCCTAGCAGCCTCTCTGAGCAATGGCGAAGCCACAAATTGGGTGATGCTGTGTGCTGCATTCCCTGTGTGTCTGTGAAATTGAGATAGTAGTAGGGTTATGTGGGGGCATAGGTTGGTTGCTCCTGCCTTCTGCCAGGTTCCTCCTTGGGCCACTCAAACTCTGACTGTGCCTTCTGCCTGGGCGTGGCCAGCAGTGCTCTTCCCACAGCTAGGCTCAGGACCATGGGAAGGCTGGGGGAATTTATAGAAGTTGCCTGTGGCACCTGGGATGCCATCAACTCTGAGGAGACTGGGGCCGGAAACTTTGGTTTTGGGGCTACGCAGATGAATTAGGGGGCTTCTACCTTTTGAGGGCCTGTTTGGGGATATGTGCCAGCCTGTCACTTCAGCCATGTGCTCTAACTCTAACCTTAGTGGTGGCTACCATCTCAGACCATGACACATTCCCTCTTTCCCTCTCCTTGCCTTCCCTTTTCTCCCTCCCTCCAAGGCCCTTGCCAAGGAGGATCCCACAGGTGGTTGCACTGTACACTTGGCCTGTTGGTCCCTGCTTTTTGGCCCTGGCTCTCAAGATGCTGAGTAGACATGGCGGGAGTGGGCAGGCATTGCTGCTGCTTTTTTGGCTAGCTGGGGAATACAGACTTCTGGCTACATGCAGATCTCAGGCTGCAAAGAGAGGTACCTTGCTGATTGGAACTGTGGTTTTCTGGGTCAAGCTGAGGATGTTTCGCAGCGTGGCTGCCCAGCAGAATCACCTGAGAGCTTAAACAATTCAGATTTCCAGGGCCTCTCAGAGATGCAGCCTGGCCTCTGGTTGTTCCTGTCTACCTGGCCCAGGAGCTACCTGCCTTGTGACTTGCTTAGAAGGGCCTGGAGCCCTGTGGCTGGAGCTCCCTTGCAGCTGTCTTGCTGTGGTAGTGAGGACTCACTGAAGGGCTACTTACCAAGGCCTGTCTCCTAGACTTGGTGAGAAAGGCCCAGGGGCTCTGCCTGTAACCCAGTAGGCCTTGTTTCTTACCCATGTGTGTTGAGGGTCCCACTGGCTCATGGGCACATGTGTATAGGTAGGGTATGAGTATTCCAAGGAAGGGAGCCCAGGTGGTAGAAACTGGATAGTGAAGATCAGCCCAGTCACATGAGTTGGTCATGTAGTGTAAGGACAGGAATGCCAGCTTAAGAGGCTGATCTGTCTCCTGTCCATATGTTCTGCCATAACTGGGCCTGAGATTACAGCTAGTGAGTGGGGTCCCCTGTAGGCCAGGGGTCAGGAGTCAGTGCAGAGAAATGAGATGAAGCAGTTATCATGATTTAGCAAGTGCTCCCAGCCCAGGAAATAGACATCCTTGTCCCAGATGCTCCTTGGGGTCCGAAGTAGGGGCAGGCCACCCTCCAAGCACTTGAAATCCTGGGACCTGACTGGATCTGACAGGAGCATCCTGGGATGCTGGGGGAGGTGGGGAGAGCTTGAGTTTGCGGCCGTCACTCACAAGCACATGTCCACTGTAGTCCTATTCTCTGAAGGAAGTTCTAGAAGGTGAGTTGGGCTGGTCACACATTTGACTGCATACCTCTGACAGGATCCAAATGTACCCTTCCTCTGGTCTTGTGTCCTGCACTGTCTCCTTCAGCTTGGGGGCCCAGGAAGTCCCTTTAGGTGCAGCCTTCCTCCAGACCTGAGGGGGTGTGCATGTCTGGACAGGGGTTTTCTGGGCTCCAGCAGTGGATTGTACCATCTTCCCCTTCCCTCCGTTGCTTATGATGTTGGATAGTGATGGTTAAAAGAGGAGGAAGACCCACCCTCTGTAATCTATAGTGACTGTCACGCAGCAAACTACTCCTGTTTCATACAGGCAGGTCAGGTGTCAGCACTCGATCGATGGCTCGCACACAATAATTACAGGAACTAGCAGCTTGTGTTGCTTGAGTGACTTTAGGAAGAGTAGGGTCTCAATCTTCCCTCTAATAGGGCTCTGACAGTCTGAGGTGGCGGTGGTGGCGGCTTCGGTGGTGCTGCATCTGGGGCTGACAGTGTTGTCATTAAACACCAGGTAGTGTGGAACAACAGAGAACAGGATCTCACACGGGGACAGGGCAGCTGACAGCAGTTATTTGTCATCACAGAGCTGCCCAAACTCCTCAGACTGCCCTGTAGACTGCTGTGTGGGGTGACTTATGGCCCTGTCTGGGCTGCTATTGTGATTTGATAATCTGTAAATGTTTGTCAAAGATGAATCCCTTGTCCATGGTGCTACAGGAAAGGCTAGTGGCAAGGTGGCTGTGTGCTGTATGGTGTGGGACCGGGGCTTTCCCAACCTATGGGCAGCCACGAATGCTGAGTGACATGTGAAGGATACCCCTCAACCCCCACTGGGCTTGGGTCTTCCTACCCACCTTTGCTGTGGAGAATGAGCATGCATGTGTGTACATGTGTATGTGTGTGTTCCCTGAAATGATTCGGATAGTCAGGAGGTCTTCCCCTGTGCTGCCTGGATGACTGCAGTTTCCTTCTGTGCTCATAAGGCTTTGATGCAGGCTTGTCTGCCAGTATGGGACTCTGGCAGAGCCTTTCTAGTAGCTGATGAGCCTGCCATCTGTGCTTTGTCATGGTAAGAAGCCCGCTTCAGTCTTGTAGGAGCCTGTTAAATGCACTGGTTTCTAGTGGCCTCAACATTCAGAGCCAGGTTGTGTCAGTGTGCTCAGACAGGGTCCTGGCTGTCCTGTCAGTTACTCTGCCTGTGGCCACCACCAGATATGAAGGCCCAAGCCTTCTGCTTGCAGTGGGTCTGTTCCTGTGTTTAAAGTGCTGGGAACCATCAAGTACAGGAAGAGTGGAGTGATTTATTAGACTCATAAAAATTCATACTTTGTGACTCCAGTCATCCCACATCTGAAGCTTGTTAGAGCGTAGTCCCTGGCAGCTCCCGTTGCGCCAGCATGGGGGTGGGGTGCTCACCAGCCACCTTAACTGCCATCTTGGCTCATTTAGAGAAATGAGCTCGTTCCTGGAAGCACATGAACAGCCATTCTTGAAGGACAGGTGAGCAGATAGGGCTGTATCACAGGTGAACAGGAGGGTCGAGCCATGGCTAGTGCTCCTGTACCTGAATGTCCAGGCTGAGACTGCCCAGATGCTAGGGCACTAATCAAGGACAGGCCCTGGGTCTCACTGCAGGTGGTCAGTGCGCATGTGTACAATCACAGGTAGGGATCTACTCTCACAGATAACAGCCTGTGGAAATGGGTGAACATGGTTGAGCACAGTCAAGTGGGCAATCATGTTTTAGTACTTGTCATGTACAGAGTATAGAGTGCCTCTGCCTTTGTTCCCAGGCTTTCGATTGTGGCATTGGGACCCTGTCACGTTCTTGAGATGCCCCTACAAAGGCTGTGTGGCCTGGTATCCACTTGATCTGGCATGAGCCTGTGTGCTGACTGTGGGCAGGCTGCTCTCCACCTCTGGGCCTTGCTCTCTTCCCTTCAGTGCACTGAGAAGCTTGTGGGCCCATCTGCTTGGCTCTGTGACTAACATTGAATTCTGTGTAAGGACATGAGTAAGAGTGGGCTTCTCCCTTCTTGTGACTGAGCTGACCAGAACCTGGAAAGAGCTGCCTTCCCTGGTCCTTCCCTCCAAAACAGCAGGGGTGGGAGGTATTGAGGGTTAGGGTTCCTGTGGTACCTACCTTATTCTGCTTTCCTCCCAGCTGCAGGGCCCCCACAACCTGACGGTGTCACCAGCAGGGAAGCAGGTGTTATGAATGAGTATCCTGAGACCTGTGCTTATTAGCACTGATCACTGTGTCCCCTTGCTGTGCCCCAGGGGCCCTGCTGCTGCTTGCTCTGTGGAGGTCTAAAAGAGCTGCAGGTGGAGCTTGCAAGAAAATCAGCCATAACTGCCCACCTGGGTGTCAGAGCAGAAGGTCAAGGCTGGACTGCTGGATGGGATGGGGGCATGGAAGGGGCCTCATGCAGAAGCCTGGGCCCAGGCCAGAGTGACCTTCTTTCTCCCTGGGTGTGCAGTGGTTACAACTGGTAAGTAGGATGCAGCAGAGGACCAGAGTTGGTTCCCTGAGCACCTAGGCCCAGGGGAAGGACGTGTCTACTAGCTGGAACAGCACAGGCCTGGTACATACCTCAGCTTCTTAGAGCTGATGCTATACACAGCAGCAGCTGAGTGGCTGTAGGCAGGTCAGACAGACAGAGGCAGTGGTGGAAGTGGTCAACGAGATGGCAGTCAGAAGGACAGTTTGGGAGAGTGAAACACACAGAGGACCTGTGTTTGCTAACTTTTTGGGAGATGGCCATGTTGTTCCCCACTTCAGCTGGTATCTGTAGGAACTCGACCATTGGTGTTACACACAGTCACTCTCTGAGCACATATCTGGGTGTGAGCTCAGGCTTTTTCACTGGTCTCCTTGGCACCCCTCTTCCCTCCACTGCTTGTAGGGCACCATTCCCCAAACCTAGCATGGAGAAACATGTGGGTTAACTCACTACAGACTTGAGGCAGCTGCAGGAGTGAGAACTTCAGCCCTGGGCCTATCCTTGTGCAGGAACTGCTAAACTGTGAGAGCGGAAATGACCACAGGTAGTATGTGTGCATGTTTGTTCACTTGAGGATCAAGCCAGGAGCAGACCTGCTGTGTGACATAACCACAGTCTGACACTGAGAATGAGCAGTTGCTGGGATGGGGGCAGTAGGTTCTAGGCTGTGGTTTGACTATAAGTGTGGCAGATGGGGGAAAGCCGGCCTGAGCCAAGGAAGGCACACAGTGGCATCTAGGAGGGGAAGGGAGAGCAAGAGGATGAGGGCAGATGGCTTAGGCAACCCTCAGAGAGCACAGTGTCCTGTGGATCCCTGTCATAACACACAAATGCCAGAGCCCGCTCTTTTTTTATTGACTGCCTCCTATAAATGGTGTCTGTGTCCTAGGGCCCCCTCCTGTGGCCTAGTCTCAGAAAAATGCCCTGCTAGAATGACCTTGCCATGGAGCTGGGTTTAGTCACTCTGGTCAGGGGTTTCCAATTCTGTAGTTTTCACCATGGTTGGATCTTTCAGTGGTCCCAAGTCCTGGCTGCCCTGACTACCCCATATGGGTGTAGTGTGGGCTCTGATATGCTATTCTGGCCGAGATGCCACAGGGCCTGACTCCAGGTCTTGAGGAGCAGGTAGGTCATTCTGGGCAAGGCCTGTCTATCCCAGGAGCACCAGTCTTCTCGTACTGCTCTTAATAAGACAAAATCCTGCTGACGCTGTCTTTACTCTAGTTGCGGTAGTGGGCACTGTGCTCCTGCCAGCCTGCAGGCTTTGCAGACAGCTCAGATGTACGTCACGGTTTTAAATGCAGCAGCAGAGTCCTCAGAAATGTATGCTGGCATTCTGTTTAAAATTTTGTGGCCATTTTTCCAAGAGTTCAATTCAGCAGTTGCTAGGGCAGAGTCTGCCTCATGGGTCCCCACGTTGGTGGCCCCACCACGCTAGCTCTGAAGAGATTGTCCAAAGTGTCGTTTTCCTGTGCCTGCATCTGTTTTCAGTGTGCAGGCTACCTGCAGCAACCTAGGTACCTCCCTGTAAGAGCAGAGAGATTTCTGGGCTTTCCCCTACTACCCTAGGAAGTTGAGGTTGATGGAACCGTGTGGTAACGCTCCACTACTATGCTATCTCTGGCCACTGAGGGTCTGGCCCACAGATATTGAGTTCAGGTCCTCACTGCTATGTGGGTTTTGCTGTCTTGGCCTTTTTTTCGGTGTTCTCCAGGCCTGAGATGGTAGGGACAGTACACTCATTTAGGAGAGGCCTTTGAGCTGAATATCCAAGGGTGAGGAATGGGAATCTGGGCTACGCAGGTGCTGCCAAGGGCTTGGTGGGTGGGTGTCAGCCATGAGGTACTAGAGAGTTTGCCAACCCCAACTCCCTGCTATTCCCATCTTCCCTCTGCATTTCTGCCAGGAGCCAAGGAACTCTTGCCTGGGGCTGTCCTTGTTTCTCAAAGTCTCTGCACCTCTCTGGTCCTGGCTTACATTTAGAAACTTCTACCCCCAGCTTTTTCCTAGCCAGGAAAAAAAGTTGGCTGTTGAGAGTATGTACCTGGCACTGCTCATCTCTGAGGGTTGTAACCATAACGAATTATGCATTAATTGTGACACAGCTGTGCTGTGAGAGAGTGTCCTTTTATAGCTGTGGGGCTCGAGGTACAGCTTGCTGAACCTGGGGTGGCAGGAATGTTACCTAAGGCTTCTGTGACTGACCTTAACAGTCATTTCCTGAGCCTGGGGTGGAAGGGATGATGTTTGTGGTGGAGGAAGAAGCCTTGCAGGATGGATGGGTGCCAAACAGGAACTGGCTTACTACCTGGTGACCTGTTAGAGGGTGCTTGCCAAGCCAAGGTGTCTGATGTAGCCCTGCCCCTGCCAGTATATGGTTCTTGGACCTCATCTTTCTTCCAGGCTCGCTCTGAGCCATATGACTTAGGGCACCCAGTAGTCCTCCACTGCTGTCTGTGCCAGTGGAGGGACTTGTAATGATTGCCTCCTTCTCCCTGCCTCATGATCAGATTATCTCTTCTAGGCCATAGGGGCCAGAACAGGCCCTAGGCTGGTGCAGAGCTTGTATCTCATCAGAAGCCAGAGTGAGAGGGGGAAAAAGACCTTTCTGACTGCTGACACTGGTGCAGAGTGAGTTGGAAATACAAAAGTTGTCTTTGGCTGGCACCACTGTGACCCACCAGGGGCTGCCCTGCCAGAGCCTGAGGTAGGTGGCCTCAGAGCCTCTTTCAGTTGCGGGGGTTGGAGACTAAGGGAGAGGGTAGGAAGGGAGGATGGTTTATGGCTCAGGACAGCAGAAATCAATGTGACTTCTGTATGGGCTGAACCACGACAGCCTTTTAAAGCTGTCTTTAGCCAGTGAAGGGTATAGACAGTTTGGAGATATTGAAGAACCGTCAAGGGTAGCTGTTGATAAAAAGCAGATTAGGCAATATACAAAGAAAGTTGAATCATACTGAATTAGGGACAGAGAGCCTTGCTGTCAGGATACCTACAGTCTGTAGTCTGACTCCCTGCCCTCAGCTTGGGAGGGTCCCTCATCCAGGACAGCACTGCTGACCTGAAAAGCTGTCACAAAGAATCTGGGGGTGCCTGCAGTCTTCCTATGGGGCTGGCCCCCTGCCTGGCCTGTCACTGAGGCTGCTGCTGTCAGGAATTTGGCAGGTGTCCAGGCTACTATTAGGTCATATTCTCCTCTTGAGCCCTACTTCTCTTATCCCATCAGCATGGGTAACTCCTGTGGCTGATTTTGGCAAATTCTGTGCTCAAGTGCCATTTTCTAGCCTTTTCCTCAGCTATTCCTGTGCCCTGGCTGGGATGAAGGGGTTTCTAGAACTGGACAATTTCTTGAGCAGATCCCTGCTATGAATAGCCTCTGTAGTCTTCGTGCTTGTCACCTCAGTACTGAGGCCCTGGTGCTCCCACCTGTAGTCCACGATTAGCAAAGCCCGGTGGGGAGTGAACAGGAAGTGTGGTGCCGGCCTGGATCATGGTTGAAGGTCTTTTGGGTCTTTGTCTCCTGTGTGTCGACAAGGCTCCCATTCACTGCCCTCTGTTTTTTCCTGATGGAGCTGGCACTGCTTGTGTTGGCTGCTGGGGACTGAATAGTCTAAGGACACTGACTTTGGCTCTTGGTTTGGTCCAGTACAGTGGGGCAAGAACAGTCTTTGGTTTGGCAGCCTCCAGCAGCTTTTACACAAAGCAGTAGTTCTACTTTTATCTTATTCATTAACCAGTTGTGAAATTAGCAACCCGTTTTCTTGTAGTTATTTCCCTTTGAAGTTCCATAAAAATCTGAACTGCCTCTCAACTGCTGCCTGTACTAAAACAGAGTGAGAGCATGACCTCCATCCTGCCGTCTGGGAGTCCTCCCAAGGAAGGAAAGCCAGGTTAGCGGCTCTGCAGACTGAGAGCAGCCCGTGCTGGATAGGAGCAGACTCCTGGGCTCCCTAGCTTCCCATCCTTCTCATAGCACCTCCTTGGGGATAAGATACTCAGTGAATGGCCTCTCTTGGTGTACCCTTGGGCAGCCTCCACCCAACCCCCAATAGTCTGGGGATGGGGAGACCAGAAGTTGGAGCCCCAGTGCCTCGAGTGGAAACTGGAGCCCTGCTGATAGATGGGGCTCATATCCCATTCAAATATGATGCCAGCAGTTTTTCTGTAGTTTGTCTTCCATTGCGGTAGTAAAGTTTTTAATTAGGAAAGCTAATGAGATCGATTAGTCATTAGAAGTGACCTCTGGACGGTGGGCAAAAAGGGCTGCGTGTGTGGGCCTGATAACGCGGCATGGGCATCATTGGCAATAAAGGCGCAAGGGGCTTGATTTGAGTGAAGCGTGCCATGGGGGATACATCATGCGGAGAAAAAAAATTACAACCCTGGGAGTCTGTAATGAAGGGAATTAAAGCAACATCCTATCTAAATAACATGATTATCTACACAAAACTCCTCAGCCAGCAAGGAGGGGTGGGCTGCCCCTGCTGTGTCCTCAGGGAGGAGGGCTGAGGCTGTTCCTGACTCTGCTGGCTTGGCTGGCCTGCGGCGCTGTGACTTTGCTAACTGTTCACTGGGTGGGGCCAGCCTGTCTTTAGCATGCCTTTCTGGGTTGCTGTGCACCAAGCATAGTCTTAGGAGCCCTTGCTCTTACTGGTTGTGTTTCAGTCCCCACACCCATCTGTCCAGCTGTGCCCATTGGGTTATTGTCATGAGCACATCCCAGAAAGTTGGGGATGTGAGTGGCCTAGATGTGTGTTGTGGGGGGTGCAGCCCCATTTGGCAATGGCATTGCTACGTCCTGCCCTCTAGGAGTTCCTGCCCTCAGACTACACTATAGGAGAGGTGCAGGAAGCACCTGTTCCCTTGGTTTTTTTTTTTTTTTTTTTTTTTTTTTTGATGTGGTAACTAGACACTAAATAAGTAAGATGCAGAAAGTCAGAAAATTTGAGCTGTGATAGGCAGAGGAAGATGTTCCTACTATGGCTCATCAGTAGGCAGGAATGTGAGGTGGCTCCACACTTTGTGCTCCTGTCTCCTTTGAGCTGACCCTGCTAGGTGGGAACTGTCCCATGAGCAGTGGGGGAAGGGAACTTCCTGGAGGAGGAGGTAGCTTCTTTCTGAGATCAGGGTGAGGTGATTTTACCCAGAGGAACCTTGTGTGTTGGGAAACAGGAGTGGAGTCCAACCAGATCTCTGGGCTCCTGTCCCAGGCTCCAAGGGGAAACACAAACCCCAGCATCATCTGGTTTCTGTTTCTGCTTTTAAGGTGTGTGTGTGTGGCTCTGTGTCTTGGTTGCTTTTCTCTCATTGCTGAGACAAAATTCCTGACACCCAAAATGAAGGAAGGAAAGGTTTATTTAGCTTATAGTTTTTTTTTTTTTGGAAGTTTCAGTCCATACTCAGTTGGCTCCAAGGCAGGGTGGTGTGGCTGAGGTTTAACTGTTTATGGCAGTCACAAGTGACAAGAGCAAAAGGGACAAAAAGAGAAAAGCACGCCTCTTTCCTGCCCTTATATTGTATTATGGCTACCCGCCTCTGGGTGGGTACAGTACTCACATCACCAACCCCAGCCCTAGACAGTGAACCAATCACAAATGCTAGATTCAGCTGCCTCCATGATTGCATGAGGCTTTGGGGGAGACATTTAAACACAAGCCATAACACTCTGGGATCTATATCTTAGTGGCAGCTGTGGGCAGCCTGGGGGACCAGACCAGAGGGATGTGGTCAGAGTGGCTGTAGGTTGGCGAGTGAGTGACTCGAGGCTTCTCTGCAAATGTGGGCACTGGGGTTGCAAATGCAGATGGAGTTCTGAGCTGCATTCTGACACACCTCCTCCAGATGCTGCCCAGCTGGACCAGGGCTCCCAGGCGATGAGGTCAGTGCAGGGTTATTGATAACTTAAGGTGTCTTGTGTTTTCTGGCTCTTAGTTGGAACAAGCTACTATATTGATTTTTGTTGTACTTTGCTTGCTTGTAAGACCTTGAAAATTCAATTCAACAAATATTTATTTATTGACACCTACTATATACCAGGCTTCCCCTGTATCTCAGGTGTGTTGGGAGGTAGAAGATGGTGCTCACAGCTGAAGATTTTCTTACTTTGGTCACTCAGGAGGATCAGGAGATTCCAGACAATGTGACTTCACACATTTGTTTCCATAGCTTTGGTTTTCTCCTAAACTATAGTTCTTGGGGGTTCAGAAGGACAGAGAGACAGATGGGATAGGGACAGAAGTGAACAAAGATTGAGAGAGGGGGACCTGTTACTGGGGTTTGATAGGAACTGTCCTTCAGACATTGCTATGACCTTCCCTTGGCAGGCAGCTAGCTCTAATTCCTGTCTTTAACCCTTGGGACCAGAGGTGACCCTTGTGCTGAGCACCATCCACCTTGACCTAGGCCGAGCATGTGCAGTCTGTACTGCATCCTGTCCAGGGGCTGCATCTGTGATAGATCTTATGGATTAGGCTCTGGGAGGATTTTGACCCTGTGTTCCTGTGTCACCCAACATGTGGCTGATGGAGGACCCAGTAGAGGTTAGGGACATCTGAGGGTGGGCCTCTTTTTTTTTTTTTTTTTTTTGTCTTTGAGACAGGGTCTCACTATGCAGTTCAGGCTGGCCATGGACTCATTTTGTAGCCCAGGCTAGTCTTGAGTTTGTGATGATCCTCCTGCCTTGGCTTTCCAAGTGCTGGGATTACAGGAGTGCACCACCACACCTGGCAATAAGACCATCTAATTCTTTTTTTTTTTAACCATCTAATTCTTGTGGGGTTTTGTTTGTTTGTTTGTTTTTGTTTTTTGTTTTGGTACAGGGAATTGAACTCTTGACCTCTAGTTTGCCAGGCAGGCACTTATGCTGCTGAGCTACATCCTTGGCCCCTGAAGTAAGGTCTTTTGCCAGCATATGGACAGGAACAGGCAGTGGTGTTTCTTGCTTTATAGGTAGAAGTATGGTGGCGTTGAGGTCTTATCTCTGAGGACTAATGGCCAAGATGTTGTGGGAGGCTAAGCTATGAGAGGTCTGTTGTGCAGGCCTCTGGGTGAGGAGTCTTGTAAGCCATTCCAGCTGCTGGTCTTATGTGTACAGTATTGACAGCCTAGGGGGCAGGATAGAATACCCAGGGCAAGGGAAAGCTTTGCATAGATTGGAAGGAAGCAGATGCCACGTTGGGGGATCAGGCTCTTTCTTGGAGGGGAGCAGGCATGAGAAGTGGCCATGTTAGCTTTAATTATCTGGGCAGTTAGAGCTGTACATTATGAAAGTCGGGCAATTAGACACGTTCCTCGAAGCTATAGAGAAATTGCTGGCTATCAAGTGGAAAGGAACTCAGGCAGAGCAGATCCCTGCTAATTGCCTGAAACATTGAGTAAGGAAAAAGCCGTTGTGGATATCGTGCTACAGAATGTTATGAAAACAGTGATTAAATACATAAATCTGTCTGGCACAGGAATAGGGTAGTACCCAGAGAAGAGGTGAGCTCTCAATGTCCCTTCTGTGTGTGTGGGAACAAGGCAGGGGCTCCCCTGGCACTAGCCTCCATGAAGTTTGAAGTCTGAGGATTCCTAGTTTAGGTGCTTGCCTGTGAAGCCTCTTAGGGCCTGGCTTGCTGGACTTCTTGCTTTCTCTGAGGGTAGTCACTCAGCACCCCTATTTGGCTGTGTGAAGCAACCACGAGGATATATAGGGCCTGGACTCTGCTTTTCTGACAGCTACAGCAGCCATCTCCTGAGGCCTTGGCTACCAGGCTCTAGGGTATGCGTGTGCATGTGTGCGTGCGTGTGTGTGTGTGTGTGTGTGCACGCATGCATGCGCACTGAATGGGGTGGGCTCAGGTGAGAAGTGATGGAGAGTTCTCTATTTGTAGAGGAGATGTCAGAGAGACCAACTTTGAGGGCACCCTCACCAGCCTTGCCCTGGCCAGCCTCTCTGACCCCTGCATGTGCCCTGGGTTTTCTCTACAGGGTCCAATACGCATACTCTGCGGACTCCACCTACCAGCAAAGTGATCAAGACCCGCTACCGCATCATCAAAAAGACTCCAGCTTCTCCTGTATGCAACCCACCCTTTCCCTTGTCTCTGCCCTCCTGGAGGGCCCGGCGGCTCTCACTATCCAGGTAGGGAGACCTTGTTCAAACTTCTGATGTCCTGGGCATATTGTGGGCAGCAAATTTGGGCCTGAGGGGTGTAGGAATCAGTCTTGTCTTAGGAAACTGTGTGATGCCGAGCATGTTAGTTAGCCAACAGCCTAATTCTATAGCAGTTAATACACCAGATGTACAGTTATCTTGCATGTATGGTGTACACAGAGTCATTTAGGGTGTATGTACTTGCATGCACATGTACAACGTTGGCTGTTTTTAGCAAGCCTATTTGCTGGTGAGGGCTCATGTACCACAGAAGCAGCATCACTACAATTGGGGCCCCTGTGATGAGTTGCTTCTCACCATCTGTTGGAGAGAAACTTCTGAGCAGGCTTTCCAGAAGCCGCCAGTACACGCATTGTTTGGGTTGTAACTTGAGGCTCCTCCACATCCAGTCTGGGCCACTTGTTGCAGTTCTGCCCCTAGTGCATGCTGGCCTTCCAGTGGCTGTTGTGCCTGAGAACAGTAGGGTGGGGGCATCCCATCTGAAGAGCATTCTGTGCCTGCCTTCCTGGGGGCTCCTTTTGGGAAGGCTCTGACACCCACTGATGGAGGTGGCTCAAGCTCTGGGTTCTAGGAAGCTGGAAGGGGTCCCTTCCTTTACTAAGACAGGAATGTCCCACCTCTAGGTCTGAGGAAGGGTGGCAGCTGATTGGAGGAGGAAGAAGAAGGCAGTGGGAGAGCTCAATCTCAGTTACTGCCATGGGACCCAGAGATTACAGGGTAAATCTACCAGGCCGTGTGACACATCCAGGGGCCTGCTACCTGTGTATAGTGGCTGCCTGGCCATTGATTCTGCTGCTGCCCAGATAGTTGCAGGCCTAAGGTGGTTACAGGGGCTCTATCAGGCTATGTGGATAGAGCATAGCATGGCCTAGAGGCCTGTGGCAGGTGAGCCCAACAGCTCATCTGTCTGAGACCTACCACCTCTTCTCTCACCTCAGGCCATGCTAGGGTTGCCTCCGTTGCTGACTGTTCTGGAGGCAGTAGCTAGAAGTATATTTTAAATTAATTTTACTGCACTTTTGGTAATATTTTTGTTTTAAATAGATTTATAAGCATCTTGGGGGCTATTTCTACAAATTTATGAAGATAATTTTTACTCTCTCGATAAGGTTAAATTTACACCTGCTATTTCCATATTAATTCACATTGCTAAGTGGATCTAATTTTCTTCCGTTCCTCTATCTGGTGAGCATGGCCTTTCCTAATGCAATTTCCCCTTCACTAAATCACTGTGATCGGGAGTCATGATCGAGCTAAATTAACTTAAATTAATTTACTTAATAAGAGCCCCAGATCATCATGAATGAGGTTCAGATTTATTGATTCTTGGCTCCTAAGAACCTCCCCTTCCTATAGTCAGCATTCAGCTTGATGTCCCTCCTCTCCCAGAGCCTGGCTGGGGCCCTGAGGTAGGCCTAGGGGACCTAATGCACCTCTCCCTCCAGCCTTTGAGAACAAGGTTCCCAGGTTTGGGACCATCTGTGCTCACCCAGGTGGGCCTAAAAGAGTCAGTACCCAGTCCCTAGTGGGTCGAGAGAGTCCTAGAGAATACAAGTGGCCAGTGTAACCCTGAGGACTGACGCCGAAGAAGTCTAGCCCAACGTGCACTGTGCAGTGTGTTGCAAGGTTTGTGTGCTGTCCACAAGGTAGGAAGCAGCCAGTTCAGCCAGGCCATTTTCTCTAATCTCCCTGTCCTTTAAGGGTGGTACCTCATGTGGTTCCACCATGAGTGTGGGTGGGCAGGAGCCCGAGAGGGTGCTGTTCTTAGGTAGTTCAAGTCTCACAGCCATAGTAGAGTTCTAATTTAGTCTATGACCAGTGGCCTGGCTATGGTGCTGGCCTCAGTGCTTCCCTCTGCATGGGACCATAGAGGAGCTGAACCAGATTGATGTGGCAATTGAAGGTGTGTGGGAAGCCCTATCTTCTTTTCTGACTGTCTCACCGTGGTCCTGTCTAAACCCTTGCAGGGTCCTGGATCCAAGGTTGGGGAGGGAGCTGAGCTGAGGGCTGCAGGTCTCAGGAGGACCTGTGAAGAATGGCAGTTGCAATGGACTGGGCCTCCCTTGCACAAGGTTACTAATGCCTATGTGACTGCTGGCTCAGCAGAGTGACCACTGGCTGCCCAACCTGCTGTTGGCTGTGTGCCTGGGCGTGGCCTGTTCAGGCAGCAGAAAGGGCCTGTCTCTGGGACAGCAGAGACAGTCTCTGAGCTGGTGCCTGTCTCCCTGCTGCCTTTGCTCCAACAGAACTGGTGGCCACCTACTGTGGTTGGCAGGCTTGTGACCTCAACCCCACAGCAGGCCCCTTCTCTCCCTTGGCAGTGGGAAGAGTTGGACTGGACCTGGGCTACTGCAGACTAGGGGCTGCCTTAAAGATGAAAAAGTGGAGCCTCCCACCAGACTTCCCTTGGTTTCCCAGCTCTCTGCCCCACCATGGAAAGGAGGATGGTTCTGTGGGGATTAGTAGGGATCCTGGAAGCCTCTGGGAAGATTTGAAGGCTGGCAGACAAATGTGGGAGGTGCAGCAGGGAGCTAAGTGCTACTGGCCAGCTTTTGCTTGCCCTTTACAGACCTTCACTGTGGTTGGAGCTTAGGTCACTCCAGAGAGCAGGAGGAAGCTGCCATCTAATGGAAGACCCAGTGGGCTGAGTGACCTTGGGCTTGCCTTTTCTATTCAAAGCCTCAGTTTCCTGATTTGTCCTTGAAACAGAATCTGTGTTAAGGTGGCAGAGAGAGGAGAACAGGTGATAAATTCAGAGGCACTGAGTGGCAGCTGAGTGGCAGAAAGGCTTTTGAAGTCCAGGCTGAGCCTAAAGGCCCTGAGGCTGCTACCTCGAGAGCAACCAGTTAGCCAAATCCTCAGCAGGGCTTGTTGGCGTGCTGTATTTATCACAGCTTCACCAAATAGCCAGGTGGCCTTGGCCTGTCCCTGCCTTCCTTGGGGAAGGCTACCAAGCTTGAGTCTGGTGAGGAGCCTGGAATCATGGAGACTGAAGGGAAGACAGAGAAGTAGTAGTGCAGTCTGTATGAGTGTGGGCAGGTTCTCTAGAGTCCTTTAATGCCTTAGTGGCGGCCTTCCTTGTCATGCCTTAGGCTCCCTTCTATACCTCTCTCTTCTTGTCATTCCCTGCTACATGACAGGATTCATACCCCAGCCCTGCACCTGGCCAGCCCTGCAGGGCCCTCAGGTCCCCTCTATAACCCCTTGTTGCTCTGCTGGGAAGCAGGAGGGCCTTAACAGCCTGGACTGTTAGTGCTGCTTTTGTTTTAGGGAGAATACAGAACCCACAGGCAGCACTGAGGCTTGAGACTGATAGTGAGACCACTTCCATTGGTTGCTATCCCTGAGTATGATTTTCTGCCCCAGGAGGTGATTTTACGCTCAAACTGGGGCATCTCATTCCAGCCACTGATATTCTTGGACTGGACATGGAGGGACAGGGATATAGAGGTTCAGCTGGCTTCCGTGTGGTCAGGTTCTCTTGTCTAGTTAGCACTTGTCCCTGTTCAAACAGGAGTCCACTGAGCAGGGCTCTTGGGCCTTTTGAGACTACTGGTCAGGGTCTCTAAGAATGGGTATGCCATCCAGACTACAGCAGACAAGGTCACATGCTGCCCTGGACAGGTGAGTACATAGAGTCCAGGATCAGTAGGACAGAGGATGAAGGGACTGCAGCCATCCTGGGGCAGAATTTTGCCCTGAGGAGTGGGATATATGGTGCCATGTACACCCTGGCCCTAGAGCTGCTTGGTTGCTGGGCAGTAGGTAATAGGACCATGCTGGTTATGTGCTGCCCATTTCTGGGTTGTTCCTCTACATCTGTTGCCTGTCTTGTCCTTGGGGAAATGGACAGGATGGGTCCCCAGGAGTCAGTGTGCAGGCTGCTTTGTACCCCTTCTGCACTTCCATGGCTACACATACTGCTAATCCCAGGGGACTCAGCCCAGAACCAGCATGTAAGCCTGGATTTCAGTGTGGAAGGGCAGAAGGTCAGGAGAGGGTCCTGGAGGAGCCTCTCCAGGGCCAAGGCTCACACCAAGCAAGGGATTAATTTTTTGTTGTTCTAAGATTTGTGGATTTGCGTGCACCCCCGCCAACTCCCAGCAAGTTCATTAATCTGAACTGAAGCTGAAATGTGACTTATATCCCTAAACTGCCTGTCACTTTTTTTCTCTTTCCAAATTCATTTGACATGAAAGTGCGAAATAAACAGAAGCCACTGTGCTTAAGCAGATGAATCAGGAGGCTTTTCCATCCCAACTACAAATGGTCCTGTCACAGGGCTGCTGCTTGCTGGGCTGCCGTGTTGTGTTGTGTTGTGTTGTGTTGTATTGTATTTATTTTATTTTGTGTCTATGTGGTAAATCTTAAGTAATCTCTATGCAGTTTGATGAGGTTTAGGTTGAGATTTTGAAAGGCTCCAGAACGCTTCTCCAAAGTGACGTCTCATTAAAGAGGATGCAGCCAGGATGGGAGGTATCCCTGCTGCAGTGGTCCTGGTTTCTGTGCTTCTTCCTGTGTGCACATTTCCTTAATGAGCAGGTACTGGCCCTGCCCTGCTCTACCTCCTGTCCAATTTCTGGTGTGGGCACCATCTTGGTCAATTGGTCAGCCAGGGCTGCCATAATAAAGTGCCACTGACCATTACCTCTTATGGTTCTGGAGACCAGAAGTCTCAGATCAGGATGCCAACAGATTCCATATCTGGTGAGGGCTTGTTCCTAGTTTACTGAAAGGAAGGCATCTCACTGTATCTTTTCAGGCAAGGAGAGAGGGACAGAGAGAAGAAAAGTAAGGAAAGAGGGTGAAGGAAAGGAAGAGGGAGAGAAAGAAAAAGAAAAGGGAATGTGGGAGAGAGGATGAGAGATGTGTCACCTACTCTCTGTTCTCTAGAGTCTCCTACAAAACTACTAATCCCATCCTGAGAGCCCCGCTTCAGGACCTCTCTAATCCTAATAATCTCCCCCAAAGCCCCACCTCTGAATAGCATCCCCTTGCAGCTGGGTCTTCATTGTTGGGGTTTAAGGGGTAAAAACATTCAGTGGATGGCAGGGTGTATCCTGCTGAGGTCAGCTAGAGCTGGGATTCCCAATCTTCTGACATGCCTGGGGAGGGTGTGGTGGTGAGAAGTGTTTGGAGTGAATCCTCTGGGAAGGTTAGTAGCCTCTTTTCTCCAGGGTTGCTTCTGCCATAGCCCATGCTGGGGCTTGGGCTGCTTTGGGAAGGCATGGTTCATGCCCCCCACCACCACCTACACATACACCCTGGAGGTGTGCAGAGACCCTATTTGGTTCAGCCTAGGCTGGGACCCTGTTAGAGCTAGTAGGAAATGGTCCCAGACACCAGGGGGATATGTGTGTGTTGGGTTAGGAACCCACTGGGACCTGGGCAGCAGTTCTCCCAGTGGGGTTGTCAGTTATGTAGCATGTGGACAAATGAGGCAGGTGATTTCATGGGTGGTTATTGCTGAGACACAATGAGACCCTGAGACCTGCCCAGGACGGAGAGATCTGGAAAGCTCCCAGGCAGCCCCTCTGGCTGTGGAGGCCTGCATGGTAGGGGCAAGGATCTTCCTGTGGGACCAGAATATCTGCTGAGAGGGCAGAGACCAGGAGATAGGTATGGAAGGAGGATCTATGGGCCTGTTCCTGAGCTATGGGTAAGCATCAGGACTCAGGCTGTGCTCCTGTTCCCAGGTGAGAGTAGCATGCAAGGAATCAGCACTGCAGTGAGCGCTTCTGTGAGACACTAGGGCTGTGATACTGTGTGCAGCTCCAAGGAACGTTTCCCCCTTCTCTCAGATGTTGGGGGCTTTGCCCAGAAAGCCAGAGTAAGTGTGTATCGGAGCCCTGCCATTGCCTGTGCTGGCTTTCTCCAGCCCCCAAAGCTCTGACTGGTAGCTTGGGGCCTTATGAGGCACTGCTTGTGAGTAGCTCAGACCCAGAGGAGTAGCAGACAAGGACGGTGCTGCGTGTCTATGAAAATGCTTGAGAGTAGTGTGTGGCACGTGTCTAGAATCTGAGCACTCTGGGAGGCTGAGCTAGGAGGATCACAAGTTGGGCAATGTAGCAGCCTAGTGATACTGCCTCAAAAAAGATTTTTAAAAGAGGACTGGAGATGTATACAGTTCAGTACAGAGGTCCTGGATTGAATTCTTGCTGCTGGAAGAAATACAAGCAAATGGGATTAGTATTTCTGGCTTAGGTTGGTTAACAGAGCAGCAGAGTTTTGAACTGATTCTGTTAAAAACAAGAGTGTCCATCTGGGGGGGTGAGGGGAGCTTTCCCCCTGTCTTTGTATTGAGCACTGGCATTGGTGCCACCCAAGGTACCTAGTGCCCAGGGAGCTGCAATCCAGAAAGCACTGCCATGGAGGCAGTCAGATTATCTTACTTTCCTGTGATAGGAGAGGTGGCCTGGCCTGAGCCTCAGGCCTTTTGCCCAGATTGCTTGCTCTGCTGCAAGGGACTTTCTTGGCTGGACTTGGCACGGGATATGTAGGATCCAGGGTGTGTGTCACCCTGTCACTGTTGGACTCCCCGCATGGTACCTGCTTTCCAGGGTCTCTGGGAGGCTTCTGCTGGCTCTGCTGTGTGGGCACAGTGCCTAGAGAAACCAAGTCATGAGCATGGCAGGTCAACAGAGGAAACTGTCCTATAGTCCTGAGGGCTTATCATCTCAGAGGCTTCGTGTGCTGGGAACAGGCCTGGCCATGAAATTTCCTAGTAAGCAGAATAGGCGGGATTGCTGATGTCCTGGAGCAGAGACTGAGGCTAGCACAGGGCCACTGCCTTCTTTCAACCCGCTATTCACCTCAGCTCCATTTCTTCTTCTCCATCCAGGAAAAAACTGTCCTTTGGGATAACCCAGCAGATTCTATAGGTGAGCTGGGGGCTCTGGCTGTAGTGGGACAGAAGTGAGAAGCCACTGAGGGCATTTACAGCAGGGCAGAGCTGGGACTGGCCAGCTGCTGTTCCAGCTCAGACCCCTGGAGGCTGGTGTTCACAGAGCCATTGACCATTAGGCTTCCTTATCCCTCAATACCAAAACCCAGGATGCCCAGTTCTCCTTCCAGGCTTCTCTCTGGACTGGCAGCTGCCTTTGCAGAGTCCCTCAGCATTTGCAGCTTTGGGCTTGGTGGTGCCCCTGTCTGGTGAGGAGTCAAAAAGACTGATTTGTGTGATACAAGCAGGTCTAGGGTGGTGTGCTTTGCATTTTTACCACAGCGCCTCCTCCCCACCATCAGGCACAATCTGAGTAAACCTTGTCCCTGTCCCCTTATTCTGTATCTGCCATTCTTGCCTGGGTGCCCCTTAGCTCAATTCCTGGCCTAGTTCCCACAGTGTGCAAGGGGTCAGTAGGCCTAGGTAGAACACAGCAGATTTACAGCCAGGAAGGTGGTGCTGCTCATGATGGAAGGAGTGTTTGGGAGTACAGCTGCCCATTTTGGGTCCTGGTACTATCTGGGGGTGGCTTGGGACCCATAATAGCCTCCCTTGGCCCCCCTTTCCTTACCACTTGGTGTGCAAGGTAAGGCACATCATGGGTGGACACATGCAGATCTGACTCCCCAGGTCAGATCTGAATGCAAGGGCCCCTAAGTACAGAGGTCTCCTGACTTGGTCAAGGCCAAGAGGGCAAGAATGGAGGTGTCTGGCACAGCAGGTCCTGGGAGAACTAAGCCTCTGAAGTATCATCAGAGAGAGGTTGTCATTTGGGCTGGCCCCTCATGTCCTTGTCTTGTGGGTATGATAGCCTTTCTCAGAGTCTAGCAGTAGGCCAAGGCCAGTGCCTGACCTTTTTTTCCTGGGCCCCAGGTGGTGTCCTGGGCAAGCCATGGGTAGGTGACACTTGCTGCCCTGGGCCTGGCCCAGGAGACTTCTACCTTGCCCCTTGGGCAATTTGCTTATGTGTTCACTGACTCTCCTTACTGAGGGCTTGTGCCATCTCAAACCCCTTCCTGCCTGCCTGGAAGATATAGTCCTGAGCAGGTCACTGTCCCTAGACTGAGTGGCACAGCAGGAACTGCCCTTGGGACCTTTCTGTGGCTGAGGTACCTACCAGTGTGTGGGAGGTCACAGGCACAGTTGGAGTTGCCATGGCAGAAGACATAGCATGCCCTGTTCTGGGAGACCTAGGGAACCTGCAGATAGGCCAGGCAAATGCCAGTGCAGATTTAGCTGGGTCTTGAAAAGAAGGGACTGGCCTCAGGTGACAAGGGTGTGGCCCCAGAATTGAAAAGGCCTGGGTGTGATAGGCTGGCTGCCCTGGTCCAGCTCCTGTTGTGGGACTGTTCTGAGTGAGTGGTGGGGATCCGAGAGGACTAGGCACATCTTGCTCCCTATCAAACTTTCACCCATTGTTCTGTATTCTTCAGTGGTTTTCTAGCCCTCTGCATTGTATGGTGGGTCTTAACTGTGTGCAGTTCTTTTGCCTGGTGTGTTACTTCTTTACAGTGGTCTGGGTTTAGGCTTCTTAGGCTATAATCTGTTATTATCATTACTTATCTTGATCTTAGTTCTGTGCTTGACCTGGGGAAGCCCCTCAGGGTGACCCAAGTCCTATTGTCATTCCTGGGTACTGCCTCACTTTCAGTGACACAAGGTGTTCATCCTTTACTTCCTCCTCCCTAGCCAGGAGTCAGCCACTTTTCTGCAGCATTCTGGCCCAGTAGTGTGGCAACTCTAGCCAGTTGTCTGCAGTGCGCAGGCCATGCAGGGCATGCAGCAGCAGTGTTATGGTCTGGCCCGGCCTCTGCACATCAGAAGGACAGAGCTGTGTGACTTCTTGTGCTCACGTAGGGGGTTTCCCCTTTGTCTGTGTATTTGATTGCTCCTCAGCCTGTGTGCTCATTAGCACAAACTGATGCAATGAAAAGTGAGCCTACCAACTAGATTTCCACATTTGTTCATGGTTCTTTAGGTAAAACTTACATTTGATGAGACCCATAATTTGATGAGATTAAGTATCCAAGTCTATGAGGCTGGACAAATGCTTGCACCTGTACTCCCCTGTTGCCCAGGCTCAGTCTCTCTTGCCCCTTCTCATCTGAGTCCCCAGCCCTCAGCAGCCCCCATCTGACGTTTTGCATTGTGTTTGCTTGCTTCTGAAACAGCATGTGTGACTATCCTTAGCCTCCCTCACCCGCTGCTGGGCCTGCTTCAAGCTTCTATCCTGTCATGGGTCTCTGGGGCACCTGTTGTCAAGGAGCTGCCTAGCTTGTTGCATGCTGGTGTCTTAGCCATCTTCAGTGGACATCGAGGCTGTTTCCAGCTGGGAAGCTTGTGTGAGTGAACATTCGTTCCCTTTGGTGTGGAATTGCTGGCTTGTGGGGAACTTTACATGAAATCACTCAGCTTTGTCCCAAAGCGGTGGTACTCTCTATTCTCATTATGCTTGGCATCTTCAACTTTTTAATTTCCATACTGTGGGTATGTGTCAGTGGCTCTCTGTGTCCCCTGGTGACCAGTGATGTTGAATACATTCACAACCCACTTCAAGGCCACTTGTTCTCTCCTTGGTGAAAGATTCATTCAGGTGTTTTGTGCTTGTTTTTAAATGTTGATTTGTCTTTGTGTTCTTACACTGCAAAAATGCATATGGATTTTTAAAGCTATGTCCCCTTTTAAAGCTGTTTCCCTTGCTGGGTCATCCTATGGAGTAGTCTGGTTATTTCCTGTGCAGGAGTCTCACTGTGGACATAGGAAGCATGTGGCCTTGTAGCTGCTGTACCCTATGTGTCTGCCTGCATTAACATCCACAAGCCCACCCCCACCCTCAGCCTCTGCTCTGTGTTGAGCAGAGGATCCCAGCACCCTGCATACCCTGTGGGCCATGATGCAGCTAACTGCTGTGCTGTCTTCCTGTGCCACTGGTCTCTAAACCCTGTCACCCTGGTCCTCTGTGGCCTGCTTAGGGGGAGGGGTGTCTCAGCCTCCTGGTTTGCATGGGTCCCATGCTTGCACTTCAGAGGACATTTTCTGAGTCTCTTCTTTAAGACCACTCACATGTTCCTAACTATCCTGGTCAGAACTGGCTGAGCATGTCTGTCCAGGCCATCATCTGTCCTTAATACTGGAGCTGTTCTTTCATTCTGACACTCTGGAACTTGAGAAAACAGGTAAAGAAACTAAAACAGGACTGTAGGTGACAGGAGTGTCCAAACACAGCAGTCTCCACTGACCTCTGTGGAAGGATCTGGAGAGGCACCAACAAGCAGGGATCTTGGGGCCCACCCTGACTCAGGGAGGGCCCCAGAGGATGACTCCAGAATCCTTCCCTGGCCCTGGCCCCCAAGTTTCCCCACATGGTGTTCAGGCAGGTCTCTTCTGGTAGGTTTTTTAGAATTTTATTTTATGAGAACAGGCGGTTATGGCTCCCCAAGTGCTGTAAAAGTTAATGTGATGGCCTCCCTGTGCCTGTGCTCATTTTTATAATTTTTTATTTTATGAAACAGGACAGGGAGCTTAGTGACTTATTACTATTCATTTCGTTTCAATGCAGTAAATATTGATTCAGTTGGGGGTTTTCAATTTAAACCACTCGGCGATTATATAAAATATTACTGGCCTCTGAAATTATGCTTACCGATCCCTTCGGCTGCTCATTAAGGAAGGAGTGCAATTTTTAGATCCCTTTGCCTTCATCATTCTAATAAATGGGCTGAGATACGTTTTTGCACGGAAGGTGCCATAGAAGCTGCTAGCGGGGGCTTGACAGCACGGATGCAACTCTTAATTTGGAAGTCGTTTCAAAGCACACCTTGGTTATTTATTTATTTCTGTCTGTTTGAGGCAGGCAGGCCTTTCAGCTCAGGCCATGGGTGGTGCCGGGGCTGCAGGGCTGAGTCAGTGTCCTGAGCTGGATGCCCGCTGTGTCTGCCTCTGGGTAGCCTGAACCCCAAGCCCTCCCTCAGCCTTTCAGGAAGAGGTTGGGAGGAGAGCCAGCTTGCTGGAGCAGCAGCTGCCTGTGAGGGACTACTTGATCCTTCAGGACTTTGTCCCAAATAAGAGAGCTTTTTCTTGGAGGTCTTGAAGCCGCACCCTGGCTGATAGGTCAGGGCAGAGATAGGCTAGGACTCAGGCCCCTCAGAAGGGACCACTGGATGACAGGGCTTAGCCTCTTGACTGCCAGCACTAACTGATGAACAGAACATGTCCACGTGCCCACCATATGACATCCACAGAGGTGTTGAGGGCAAGTTGAAGTCCTCTCCAGGATCCTCTTGAGTCAGAGCAGGAAGCCGGCATGGGTTTCTGAGTCCAGGTATGTTTATTTGCCCTGTCTGTCCCCACCCTGGTGAGCAGCTTTTGGTGAGGAGCTCCAGGATGATCCAGTGGCCCAGATAAGCACATTCCAGACTGAGAGTCCTCCAGGAGGGCAGGACTCTCTGTGCTTCCAGACTGGACAGGGCCTGTGCTGACCTCAGCTGCCTCCCAAGGTTGCATAGGTGTTTAGAGGGACAGGACTGAATTTTGTTCTCATGAGTTACACACCCCTCCATGACAATTGGCTCTCTCCAACATCCTATTTGTGCCTTAGTAGGCTGATGGCATGGCTAGAGTGGCTTTGGTGAGACCACCAGAGGAATGCAGAGGAACAGGTAGGCCAGGGGCAAGGGTTAAGCCCATCAGGTGGGGTCAGGGTCTAAACTGTGGAATGGTCCTGTGAATGGCCCTGTGGGAAGGAGGGAAGGGCAAGTACAGGCCCTGCCCTGTTGAATCCCAGGGGAAGGTTTGCTCCCTGACCCCACTGTACCCTACCCATGGAGCTCTGTAGTAAGTGAGGAGGGCACCTGAGGTGGTGGGGCAGCGGGCCTTCCAAAGCTACATTTGCTTTCAGCTCTGTGCTTTTATCTTCTGCTGGCCCCTCCTTGCCCTGTGGCCTCTTTTGTGCTTGGTGCTCTTTGTCCTGCCCATCTGTTCTGTGAATGTCTGTGTTTTTTCCTTGTTTCTATTGGTTCCGTCCCTGCTCTGCTCTGCAGATGTGTTGTTCTGCAGCAGGCCCTCTGTGCTCTCACTCCTTACTTAGCAGGCTCTCATGCACTGTTCACCTGTGTGTCACGCTGCAGTGTGGTGCTGTGGCCCTGTGCACAGGTGGGAGACTCATGCTGTCAGGCAGGCAGAAACCAAGGACTATGCATCAGAGGCACAGATTCCCTGCCCACCATCTGTGGCCTCCCTTCATTCTCCTTTGAATGCAGAAGCCCACGGGGACTTGCCTCATGAGGAGTATGACAACAGAACGACAACAGAACAAGAAGTTGTCCTGTTGGGAGGTCCTGTTAGGTTTCTTCCATGTGATCCCTGAAAAATTGCCTTCAGCCTAGGAGAGTCTACATGTCAGGCCCTTGGAACCTCCTGGCCAGCAGCAGGCCTGTATGTGACTGCAGTTGGAGCCAAGAGCCCCTGTGTGTGTGGAGGGGCAACTGGTCCTGAAAACACAGAGCAAAGAATGCTACAGTCGCCATCCTCATGGTAAGAGACATAACAGTCTTGTCACTCAGCACCACTTAGGTGACTTACATCATTAAATACCATTTTAAATACCACTTTTACCCAAGCTTTAGAGGCAGTGTTATTCAAGTGATCACTATCACATCTAACTTCTTACGTATATCAGCCCTACAGCTGATCTTATCCGAGACTTCCTTACTGGCTGATGAGTGAGGCAGCCTTGTGCCAGGACCTGGGGAGCACAACACTGCTGCGGACAGGGCCCATGATATCTGCAGTATCACCCAGGACTACAGCCAAAGGGCTTTGTGCCCATTTTCCACTCAGAGCCCAAGTGGGCTTGCTCTGGGCCCCACAGTGCCATGATGGGTAGTAGTGTGTCCAGACCTGGTGGTGGCTTGGTTGATGATGTTGCTATGAAGGAGGGAACGAATTTCCTTCCATGGGGCGCTGAAGCACTCATAGGAACACTGGACCTTCAGAAAATGAGGGTGAGGTCCTTCCATTGATCTGTCCCTCCCCACTCTCCTTTGTACCTTCTGTCTGCTCTTGCCCCCCTTCCAATTGCTCTGCGTGGTTTTGAGGTGAGACTTTAGTGACTCGGTCATCTCCTCAGCCCACAGGTTACAGGCTGTTGGTGGTAGTAGAGGATCTTTTCCTCACTCCTGCAGGTGGCTTCATGCCTCCAGCTTCAGAGGCTTCTGTCTTCTACATCATGTTCCCCTAAACCCCATGCCTACCCAGGCTGTTTCAGGTCTTCAGCTGTTCCATGTATACCTGGGGCCTGCCTGAGGAGCCTGGGGATCTGAGTTTCATTAAAAATTTTATGTGGGTTAGAACTGCAGTCTAAGAGATCTCTGTATTATCAGGGACCAACCCAAGGACCCAGCAGCGGTGGGTAGGGGACCCTACCTCCTGCTGAGCCACTGCTGCCAGGCCTGTTGTTTGGCTGGCTTTCTCTAAGTCAGCAGGGTGCTTGTGGCTGCCTGCCCACTCCCCAGAGCCAGCAGCCCTTGGTGTAATTTTCGGTGGGATGTCTGTTAAGATTGCGTCCACTTCCCAAGTCAGCACTTAATTGGCAAGGCACTTGATTTAACAGCGTGGGAGCCTCCACCGGAAAAATGGCTTGAATAAATCACTGCCAGACGCCAGAAAATAGATATAATCTCAGCATTAACTACATTAATAGTAGCAGGAGCCGAATTAAGAAAGCCATAAAGCATAGGCGGGGGCTGTAAATTACCGGCTGCTCCTCCTCTCTGCACTTGGGTTGGTGAGGGTGGGCTGGGCCGGGCCGGGCCGGGGCGGGGCAGGAATTCCGTGAGTTCGAGTCTACCTTGAGGTTAGTGAGTGACCTACCTGCAGAGATGCATGGGTCTGCAGGGCCTCACTCCCCTGCAGGGGCAGCAGTTAGGGGCACAGGTAGCATGTAGCTCAGATGTCTGAGCTGCAGGGGAGGTTGGCTGTGTGGCCAAGCCTTTCCCTCCATCCAGCTTGCTCTGGGCCTGACTGAGCAACCTCTGCCCAGTGGTGCTGCCCTGTCATGCCCCTCCCTGTCAAAGAGAGTGGCAAAGCAGAACTGTACTCTCCTACACTCATTCCAGACCTATTGCCACTGTGCTCTGGTGTTTGTACTGAGAACCTCTCGACCAGCACTATGTTCCATGGCAGATCTGATCTTGAGACTGCTGCCCTTATTAACTGGAACTCATTCATCAAGATGATACTGGCTCATTCCAGGGCAGGCTGGGTACTGTCTGGGCCACTGCATAGGCCAGTGGTCAAAAAGAGCCAAGCTGGGCATACCCTGCAGGTGGCTGGCTGGCTTCAGTCCCTGCCAGACACTGAGCACCTGAATAGAGGCAGGTGCAGTCAGGTTTCATTTTAGTTTGGTTCATAGTCTTTGTCAGGCTCAACTTTGTTTACAAGTATTGTTCATTTGTCTCTGGCTTGCCTGTTTTTATAGATTTGTGGGACCCTTACAATCTTCAGGGTATTACCTTTTATCATTTTCCTTAGCTTCAGTTTTGCCTTTCATTGCATGAGGATTTATAGCAGAAGCTTTAACTTTTCTGGGAACTGAGTCTGTCAGCCCCTCAGATTTCAGGCACTGATTTGCTCCAGACACCAAGACCATGCTTCTTATGGTCTTTCTGGCCAGTTTCTCCATAGGTACCTGCATCTGGTCCCTGAAAGTGAACAACAGGTTCTGTAGCATCCAGTTCCTTTGTTCACCACTTGTCAGGGGCTGGATTTTGTTCCCCCAGATTCAACAAGTTAAAGCCCTAACCTTTCAGTGACTGAATTTGGATGTGAGACCTTTAAGAAGAGGGTTAATAGGTCATATGAGGTTGGTGCTAATGCACTTTGACCAGAGCCCTTATAAGAAAGGAAGAGAAAAGGAATATATATAAGAACAGACCCCATGAGAAAAACCAGAAGGCACTGTGTCTGCAGGCCAGGAAGAGAGGCCTGACCACAAACCAGGCCACCAACACCTTGGTCCATAGACCGTGCAGTCTGTGGTGTTCCAGTGGAGCAGGCTGAACTGGCTGGTACACCGTGGATCCCCAGGCCATCCACAGTGCCATGTATGTCAGTGGCTGCTTCTTTCTCCCAGCTACCATTGTCCATGATGAGTTCACCATAGCTTGTTCATTTTGGTGGTTAATAGGCATCTGGATTACTTCTTGTTTTGTCTTGGCTATGCGTATAGCTGCTCTTAGCCTTCTGGGGCGTGTCTCTGGGTCTTGAAGAGGACCCTTGTTTCTGTGGAGTTGCTGCCTTGGAAGGGAAATGGGCACTGAGCTTTAGTAGATGAGGTCAACCCGTTTCCCATTTTCCCATAGTGGCTCAAGCCTGCAGTCGACTACAGCGTAACATACTGCAGTTGTCTTGCCATTCCAGCCAGTTTTCCCTGGGCCATCTTTCCTGTTAGAGCTGTGCTGGTGGGTGTGGTGGCATCTCACTGAGGTCTTAATTTGTAAAGGATGTAGAATGTTTTCCTACTCTTGCTGCTTCATGCCGAGCTCTTTGTAGAGAGCCTCTTCCTTGTTCTACCTTTTTTATTATTTGTGGAACTTTTTATATGTTATAGGTATATTTTTCATTTACATTCTAGGGCTTATTCCTGCCTCCATTCCTGCTTTGTCCTGGGGATTGAACCCAGAACCTTGTTGTACATGGCAGGGCATCTTTTTATTTTAAGAGAAATGTTTTTTTTCCTACCCTGTTTAAGAAACATTTGCCTACCCAAGGTCATGTTTTCTCCCAGAAGCTTAGACTAGTCACATATAACCCTGTATCCTTCTTAATTTTTGCTTATGACTAAAGGTGGAAGGTAGGTCAAGGTTCTTTTCTCACTAAGAAGGTAACTTTATTGAAACGAACCCCCTTGAGCCACCCAAATGCAGAGTCATCAGCTGTCATCTAGGTGACTGAATGCTGGGGCTGTCTGTGGCCTCCCCATCCTTATACTGAACCCATCTGTTTGCTTAATTGTTCCTGAATGTTGATGCTGTAAGGGAGCTTTAGAAACACTGGATTATGTTTTCAGCTTTCTCTACCAGCCATCCTTCAATCAATAAAGCTGGACTTTATTCTTAGCATTTTACCCTTTTGTGCAAGGTCTTAGGAGACCCAGGCTTATCACAACTGCCTCCTGTTCTTAGTGCAGCAGGAGTAACACTCTGTGCGCCACATGCAGTTAAACACCCGCTGAGACCTTGTGAGAGTTTTCATGGCTTCCCCTGTATGTTTTGCCTGGCTTTGCTGTTGTCTTGAAAGGCTATGGCTGTACATGCATCTTTACTGTATAATCAGCTGCTTGTTATCCTGCTAAATCTAACAAACTCTTGTTGTTGAGCCTTAAGAGCTGTTCTCTGATATTTGTGTGGACAACTGTCTTTGCTAGGCTTCCTGGCTGTGTAAGACTTGCCCAGGTCACCCTGTTCCTGGGGAGCTGGCTAGACTTTTTGCATCATCCTAGATAGAGCCATTCCATGAACTAGGGGAGGATTGATACCATGAGTCTCCTTAGACAGCAGTGTGCCTCAGACATCTGAAAGCTCAACTCTGCCCCTCACAAGCCTGCATGGGCTGAGGGTGTTCTTGGCCAGCAACTGGGAATCCTGGGTGACACTAGGTGCAGAGGATCTAGGGCACTACCTGAAGTGAACACAAGTTCAATCCACCAAAGGTAGCTGTGCTGACTGCCAGGCCCCAGTCCCTCTGCCCATCGAGCTGAACTCTGCACTCTGGAGTGGGGCCATTAAGACCCAGTAATACCTGTTTTTTTGCAGCTGACATACAGAACACCAATAGCTTGAGCTGAAATGGATTTTTAAAAGTGTCATTTTATGGAGAATTTTACTTTCCATCTTGTTGTTTATTAGACTCTTAAAGGGAAAGCTTGTAATGCATCCATTGATCGCAATACCAATTGAATAGATGTGAGCACATAAAATACATGAAATAGTCCCAGCCCTCATAATGGAGTAGCACATTTGTAGGCAATTAGTATCACCCACCACCACACCACCTTGTCTGGTGAGGGGTGCCCCTGATCACTGTTACTTCATATCAGAAAGATAATGGGGCAGGGCAGGGTCCCTCAGGAAGGAGCTAGCAAAGTCCTTAGGTGATCAGCAGAGCCCTACCAGGCCACCCTCTGCCCCTGGGCTAGACTAATTCCACCTTCCAGCACAGCTACCCACCTGCACCCCCTCCCATTCACATTGCCTACCTAGGACCGGGGATTGGCCTGCCATCCCCGTGTAATGCTGTACACATGGTCAACCCCTGTCTGTCTTCATCTTCACCCTCATTGTGACCTCTGCTGGTGGAGACTGCTATCTCCTGTGTACCCATGATGCCTGGAGCTAGCTAGCCCCTGTACCTGGGCTGCAGGGTAGGTAGAGTAAGTAGTGTGATATGGGGGAGAGCAACTGGAAACTAGATGGCTGTCAGTCATGATACTGTAGCCATGGAGCAGCAGCTGCTGCCTTGGGGCTCCTGGGCACACTCCAAGCTGGCTCTGTCCCTGAGGGTCTATGTGTAGGAGTTTGAGGCATGGTGCGCTGGGCTTGAGACAGCCAGTTATGTGGGTAGACTAGAGTCCTTGAAGATCACGAGGCCACAGCCTTCATGAGGCTTGTGTGTGCACCTGTCATGAAGTTTCAGCCTCAGTGATCTAGAGGTAGGCCTGGGTCCCTGGGCACAGTTTCTGGGTTCCAAAGGCAGGATAACTGCTTAGTTAGCCCTGTGTGTCTATGCTCTGCCTGACACCTACCCTGAAGGATCATCTCCATTCCAGAACCCAAGACACTGTGGACTGCCCCGGGTGGCCTGGTTTGGCCTGTTGAGGTGAGGGGTCCATCCAGGCAGGTAGAGAAGCCTCTGGATGGGGCTGACACAGCATACCTACAGGGAGGTTGTGAGCTGATCTGCATGCTTATGTGTACACATGCACACACACTGGCACATGCATACTTTACCTCCTGAGCCAAGCAGCCCAGGGAGGGGGAGTGTTTCTGGTGGAAAGCCCCGCTAAGCAGTTTAGTGCCTGTCACGGCGGCTCCGCCTGACCTACTTGGGGATTCGCAGTGCGAGCTGCCTCTTCTGCTGACTGTGCACTCCCGTTCGCTTAGCTCCGAGCTTCAAAAACCATGCTCCATTTCCTGAAAAATGCTTCTCTGGTTGTTTTCTCTGCTTCCCAGCTGGCCTGCCCATCTCTTTAGCCACCACCAGCCAGAGTAGCCTGGCCTGGGGGCAGTTGGGGCCACAGCTTACACACTGCCCCATGCATAGTCAAATACGTTGGGGTCACTGTCCTGCTTCTGAGGGTCTAAGTTCACAATCCTCCCTGTGCATCCTCTGACCCCTGCTTCCCTCCCTAGCCCTATTCTTCTCTTTTCTTTGAGACACAGTCTTGCTCTGTAGTACAGAGTGGCCTGAAACTATGTAACTCAGCTGGCACACAGCCCTCAATCCTCCTGCCTTAGCTTCTTGAATACTGGATTATAGGCATACACCTGGCCCCATGATTCCCTGGAGCTTAGCCCATGCTGTCTGTCTGGTGGGGAATCAGTGCTGAGGCCTTCATTCAGGGACAGGCAGTGTTTTCCATTATGTGTGTACATAAGTATGTGTAGACACGGGTGTATGCAGGCTCTATTTGCTTATCTGCACATGCACATCCATAGCCTGACCAAGAGTCCCAGCCTGGTGGTATATGTATGTGATGGGGCTAGGGAGTGCAGCCATGCTGAGACAGGCTCTTGGGTGGGTGGGTCCTGGCCATCACATGTTGGGGTTGTACTGACTTTACCATGGCAGCACCCTCAGGGACCGGCAGATCATGATGTCTGGATCGTCATGATGATCATGATGTCAGCCTTTAAACTCAAATGCAAGGTGGGTGTGGTGGTGCATGCCTGTAACCCCAGTATTCAAGCGGCTGAGGCAGAAGAATTATTGTAAGTTACAGACCAGTTTGGGCTACAAAGTGAGCTCAAAGCCAGCATGAGCTGCATAGCAAGACTCTACCTCAAAAAGACAATCAATCAATCAATAAATCAAACTCAAATGCTAGTCAGTTGGTGGTGGACCTGACTGAGATGGCCTTAGAGAATGTGTGAGTCTGACACATTGGGCCTCTACCCATAGACGTGCCCACGCAGAGTAGCAGACCAGCACCATGCAGCCTTGGGTATCTTAGGAAAACATAGCCTCAGAGACAGCCCCTCTCTGTGATGCCCAGACCCCTCAAAAGTAGGCAAGTGTCAAACTCAGCCATGTGAATGCTCCTGCTACCTCTCTGGACAATCTCTGGCCTGGAAGTTTCTGCTGCTACCAAGGTATTGGATGCACAGCTTTTTTTTTTTTTTTTTTAATGAACTTTTGTGGTGTGTGCATCTTTCTCCCCATCACCACTGCTTCTCATTTAAAATGTTATCTCCCCCCACCTGTCCTTTGTGCCCCCCCAGGAGGAGAGGGGAGGCCCGGCCTCACCCTGGTGTAGTCAAGGTTATGGTGATAAATCCTGGGGCATTGTCACTTCTATTCGGAGTAAATTGGCTGGCCGCTTTCGGGCTGAAGGAAAGATAATTTGCTGTAGTATTTCAAATGGATTAGAAATGGATTTGAAGGGAAAGTTCATGCCTCCCATTACAAAGGCGAGAAAGAAGACTATCTTAAGGCGCTGTTCCCTCCCTGGCCTTCATTATCCACGCTTAATACCTTTCCTATTTTCCAGCGTTAATGAAATTTCCTGGCGGCATGGGCCCGCTGGACGGATGGGAGAAGCCTTTAGATCTGCAGCTCCCGTTGCAGAAAAGGAATTACAGAGCTGTGCCGTGAGGGCAGATGCTCGCAGGGTCCTTGGCCCCGCTATTATCTCATTAATTTTATCCTCTCTTCTCTGTACAGTTCGTTTCCAAAGGCTGTCCTCTCCATTAGGGTAACAATTTACTGGAGTGCTGTGACACCCATGGCAGTGAAATGCTACAAGGCCCCACCTGGCGCCCTTCTGCCTCAAGTTCCAAAGCCAGCAGGGCCCAGTAGGGAGTGGCAAAGGGAGAGGCAGGTGGATGATCTCAAGGCAGGCCCCTTCCCTTCCCCTGGTCAGGCCCAGAGTTTCTCCCCAAGTCTTCCCCAAGTTCTCCCCTAATCAGCATTCCAAATGCAGATGCTGCACAAGGCTTCCAGGTTCCTGGGTAAGTGAAGCAGTGGGCAGTGCTTGTCCCCATTCCCTAGAGGCCCTGGGCCCTGAGGCTGCTGCCCAATCCAGGGGTCCACAAGCATATGTGCATGCATACCTGGGATATCAGCAGAGGAACTGCCACACCTCCTGTTCAAGTAGAGCCACAGATGTCCCGTATTTGCTGTTAAAATTTTTTAGGAAAAGTTAAAGGTTTTTAGGAAAGGAAAAGGAGACAGATTGATTGTTCATGATCATTTGTAAGAATAAACATGTGGAATAACCAAGACTTTCTGGGGAAGAAGTGTAACAGGAGCCTTTTAGCTCTATGGAGCAGTGGTAGAAATTAGTCCTTAATGAAGCTGGCTTCTCCATCTGCAAGTACAGGCAGCGGGGTGTGCCTGTTGGCTTCATTCTGAGCCCTGGCTGCCTTCTGGTCCTTTGCTAGCTCCAGCCAGATGTTCCTCGAGTGTAGAATCAAGGGGAGCAGACTTTATGGACTGAAACTTCATGGAAATGGAGGTACTCTCTGCAGTTCTGGCAGGGGAGCCTGCTGGCTGTGTAGCTACATCACAGTGCTTTAATCCCTGCAGTATCTATGTGGTTGCACTGGGGGAAGATGGGCAGGGAGCAAGCTCTGCCCCTTTGATGCATTTTTAGCCCTCCAGGATACCTTTGGAGGAAGTCTCAGAGAGGGTCCTCAGTCACAACATACCCCCATAGGTGAGTTCTTGCAGGGTTGGTCCCAGGAGAGCAGTTGGGCCCTGGTCTGGCACCTGCTATCCCTCATTGCTTTCTGGAAGCTGGGGACTGACTCAGCTGCGCTATGAGCAGAGGTGGGGCACTCTGGACAGGGGTAGGGCAGGGCCTCATGAGGCAGAGACAGGGCTGGCCACCTTATCTTCCAGTACTGCTCTAGCCCAGGCCCTGAGGGCAGGCTATGGCTGCCAAGCTGGGACGAGCCCAGGAGCCTTTTGGTCTCAAACCAAGTAAACTGAAGCAGCCACTACCCTGGTCCTACTTCTTGACTGTGGTTTAGAGTCAATCTGGAATCTCTTGTGCCTTGGCTGTAGTTCTCATGGTGTATCTAGACCATCTCTGAGCCTCCAAGACTGACAGAGTTCTGTAAGTAAGGGGTTGATTCAGAAGAAGATAACTCATGGCCTCGCCCCTCCTCACGCTCTAGCCTGGTCCCAGTGCAAACTGAGGGTACAGGGGCAGGTTCCAAGGCCAGATGAGAGCCTGGAGCCCTGAGCCTGACTGAGTTTCCCTGGAAAGGGTTTGGGCCAGCAGGATACTTCACAGGGGTTGCTGGAGCATGCAGTAGGTGGGTCCAGGGGACAGGCAGGCAGCTCACCATAGCTGGCCCCTTGGCAGGACTGTTTCCCTCTATGATTGGTGTTTGTGAGCTTGAGTTTTAATTAAGGAAAAGTGGGTTAAGTGCCTTCTGTGGCTGCCCTGCCGCTGTGTTTGTACTTACACCGCAGCTTTAGTCCCCTGAGTGACCAGCTCACTTTGCTCGCATTATCTCACTAATGGGCCCACCGTGGCCACTGGCTAGCAAGAGTTATCCCAACTTGCAGATGGAGACTGAGGCAGAGGGGCTGTTGTGCTGAATTCTGGGGAGAATAGATGACTCCATGAGCAGGGCTGCTCTCCCCAAGACCCCTTTCTGGGTGGCTTACCCTGGGTGGCAAGGCTGTCTCTGACAGGCAGTGCTGTAGGTATCCTCTCCAGCCAAGGGAATGAGCCTCCACCTATTGTTGCTTGGCAGCCCAGATCTGAGGGTACCTGTCTGTGGCATTGACTCCAGGCAGAACTTGGGGTCTTGGTGCTAGTCCTGGATGGCTGTAGGGGTGTGAAGGTCAAAAGGGGCATGCTGGAGGATCCAGAAGGAGGGGTGTAGCCTGTTGTCAGGCCAGGGTTGGCTGCCTTCATTTCCCACTTAGGTCGTGTCCAGGGCTGAAGTGGAGGCTGCTGTGGGCCCTGATGATGTACTGATGGCAACCAGGTTTGCCAGTGGGGTGCAGTACATATAGTCAGAGGCCTTAGTGTTGTAAGCAGATTCTGAGTGAATGTGGAATTAAGCTTGCATAAACAGGTTACTGCTGAAATGCATCCTGAGGGTCTGGTCTCCATACTGGGTACCTGGTGCAAGGCCCTGAGCCCTCTTAGGGACAGCCTGCCCACATCACAGTTGGACAGGGCCTTCCCCCAAGTTGGTCTGAGCTTGGGCTTCTCTGGCAGGACAGACCCAAGAACAAGGAAGGAGCGGTAGGGGGCCTCTGGGACTCAAGGTCCATCTAGCTGAGGTCTGCTGTCCTGCTTGAGCTGTCACTGTGTTAGTCCCATGCCCCAACTCAGACAATCCCCACAGTTCCCTGACACAGCTGGGGTCTGGCTGGGGTCTGTCTTCTGTATGCTCTCTTTGCAGCACTCTGAGCAGTAAAGGGAAGTGGGCAGGACAAGGGGTGGTAACTGTTGACCCCATGACATCTGCTGTCCTGAGGGCAGTGTGTTCCACGCAGTGTCTAGCAGAGGTGGCCACCAGCCTTGGCAGAGACCCAAGGGGCCAGGGCCCTGCTCTACTTCCCATCACTCCCCTGCAGTCTAAGGGAGCCATCTTTGGGAGGGCATTGCTAAAGCTAGTCCATGCTGATTGTGTCCAAAGGAAGGGTACATGCTAAAGGAGACTGTTTCCTTCCTGTGGCACATGAGTTGTAAGCACATGAGTTCCTCACTGGTTTGGATGTTGCCTTGTTCTGGGACTTCATGTCACATTCTGTGGTGTCCCTGCAAAGGAGCAGGGAAAAGAGGTCTCCTTGTGGCTGGACTGATAGCCAGTGACTGTCCTGGCTACTTTGTATCCTAGACGAGCACTAGGACACCAGCGCTTGTCCTGGGCCATGTTTGATGGGCATGTTCTGTCTCTGCAGGTCCCTAGTGCTGAATCGCCTGCGTCCAGTTGTCACTGGGGGTGGTAAAGCCACACCTGGCTCTCCTCGATGGCGAAGCAAAGGCTACCGCTGTATTGGAGGAATTCTCTACAAGGTGTCAGCCAACAAACTCTCCAAGACATCCAGCCGACTGGGTGATGGGGGTAGCAGGACCCTCCTCCGCTCAGGTGAGGTGGGACACTGGAGACTGCGTGGTGAGGCATGGCAAACCTTAACATTGAGGCTTCTCCAGGCCTTAGCTTCAGGCTTTTCCCTAGGAAGGGGATACAGGGACAAAGTCAGGGGCCCGGGGCTTCCAGGGAGTCAAAGGAGTGCTTGCCATGGGCAACATCCCAATCTGGGAATTAATTTTACTCCTGGATACACACACAGCCTTGGTAGCAATCTCTATTGAGGTCAACAGGGCAGCCAGAGCAGGGAGGGTGCTGGCAGGCCTTCTGCCCACTGTCCCTTGGGAAGGCCCACATGGTGCCTATCTCTCGCTTGCCTGAACAGCCCCCTATTTTCCATCGGGGGCTGAGTGGAGTCCTGTGTTTTGCTTCTGGACAAAAGATGAGCCAGGTATGGCAAACACGCCCGGGCGAGCGAACACCTGAGACCTCGGTGCCCTAATCGCATTGGTGATGCCTCGACAACTGTGTCTAGAGGCAGTCGCTGCTGCCACCACAGACCTGCACGGCAGGGGAAACAGGCTGAGGAGAAGGAAATGCCTTGGATGCGCTTATTGTACAAATTAACTAGAAAAATATTTTGGTTTCAGTCCAATTTTATCCCCTTCCTTGTCCAAAGAGGGGGAAAAGGCAAGATTGTAGGTGGTGGTGGGATTAGAGGAGGCCCAGCTGCATCCGCCACCCCATCCACCTGGCAAAGGGGCTGGATTGGGTAGAGCGCAGTGCCCCAGGCAAGGTCTTCGGAGGTCAGGGAGATGTCCTTCCCCACAGGCCAGCTCCTCCACCTGTCCCACCTGGCTGTGATCCCAGGGCCTCTCTGGGACCCATGGTTTCCACACTGCCATTTTTTTAGGCAGGATGTCCTAGGAATAGGGTTTCTAAGAGCAGCACTTGACACGGGGCTCTGCCTTCCCATAGGCCTCAATTTCCTATCCATACCTCTCAGTGGTCTCTTTATGCCTCTGGCTTCTCTTCTGCTCCACCCTGTGAGTGGTCATGGGGGCATGTGAGGAGCTAGAGTAGTAGGCACGAGGCGTGGGTCAGTGACTGGGCCTCCTAAGCCCCAAGGTCATGACACCTTGGGTTGAGGGAAGGCCCACTCAATGCCCTGCAGTCCCCACTGTAATCATTACTGACTCCAGAGCCACACCCACCTGGAAGTGACCACCACCTCCTGACAGATGTGTCCACACTCCCTGTGTCATCTGGCCCCATGCTGGTGCCTTCTTCCCACTGTCCCCAAGGTCCTGTCCCCTCATACCACCGTATTCTTCCCTGGATAGGTCGTGCTGCTCACATATGCTGGGCTGGGTGAGATGGACCTGTGGGATGGAGCTGTGCCCACCACATCAGCTCTTCACATGCCCTCATGTCCACAGGAGATGGGGTGAGAGATGGGGGCCAACAGGGTGGCTGGCAGTTTGGACTTGATCCCTTGAGCAGGGCAGGCTGGGCTGTCATTCCTCCTTGGGAATCTGCCTCCCTGCACTGGGACATCTGGAACCTGGTGCTGAGCTTTGCAGAATCTTCCCATTTGCACATGTAGCAGAACCTGGCAGATACAGAGCTCTTGATGTCATGACACTATAGACTGTCTATCCCTTGCCCACTGGCCCCCACCTCAGCATCTCCCTGGACCTCAAGCTGGCTGACAGCAAATCCCCAGCCCCTTCAGGTACCTCACACTTCTTTAGGGACAGGGAAAGCCGGCCTCCACTCAGCCCCCAGAGAGGCGCAGGGGTCCTGAGGCCTCTTCACTGTTGCCAAACGAGCTTCAGCTGCCGCTGTGGGATTTGATGCTTCAGTAGGACTTAATCTTTCCCTTCTCAGGGAGGAGATGTGGGGCATGTAGTCAGGTACAGACCCTTGGGAGGTGGGCTAGTCAGTAGGTGAGCTGAATGGACCTGATTACAGCTGCCCATACCTCCTGTGTGGCCCCACTTCACTCAGAGGAAGGTGGATTGCTCTCAGCTATAGGGCTGCTGCTGAGTAGCCTACTTAGATGAATTATAATTAAAGAAATAAATTTCCTCCCCTGGCATCAGCAGAACTTTGACTTCCATGAGAAAACGAAGCCTGCCTTGGGAGGGACAAAGCTCTAATCCCTCTTCTGGCTGCTTCTCCACACCCTTGAAGACAGAGTTGCAGCAGTCCTGAAACTAAGCCCCTCCCTCACAAGTTCACCTGCTGCTCAAAGCATCCCCACAGACCCTTCTCTACGTCCTTAGGCTTTGGACCTGTGTCTTCAGCTGATGGCCTGCCAGTTCCTATGGTGGTCAGGAGTCCCAAGTCTGCCAGCAGAGCTGCCTGCCCTGATCCCTGGCTGTACAACTAGCTCTGCTTGTTCTAAGTCCCCAGGGCCTCGAGCTGTGGTCTGTGGTCCCCTCCCTGTCACTGACCAGCTACCACATCTTGTGAGTCTGGTCTCTAGACTCCCCTGCTGGGGTGCCATACATAAGATCACACAGAAGGATGCATGAGGGAGGTCTTATCAGGTACACTATTGAGAGCCAGAGCCACTGAGGCCCCATCCCTGGGTGCTTCTTCCTGGGGCTCCCTCTGCCATTTTGGTCAGAGTAAGATTATGTGTACTGTGCCTTGGCAGGGCCTAATGGGCTCTCAACTGAGTTGTCCCCTATTGCAACTCCCTGGGCAGGGACAGGCTCCTGTTGGGTGGACCAGAGCAAGAACCAGGGGCTAAGGAGCCTGAGTTGAGAAGGGGTGAAGTGTTTGCCCCAAGGCTGCCATAGAGGACCACTGGGCAGGTGGTGGGGAACAGATGGGGGCACAGTGAAGCAGGTGGGGCTGCAGGGAGCCAGCATCTATTTCAGGAAGCACTTGGGAAGTAAAAGTTCTCCAGAAGTGCAGCAGAGGCAGCACCTTGTGCTCCGAGGTCAGGTTGATTAGGCAAGCTCTTTGCACCTCCCTTGCCTCTTCCAAGCCATCTACTTTATGTGCATTTTTAACACTGCAAAGCATTTGGAAAGTTGCCTCTAGTTCTTGTCAAAACTCCCACCGTGAACCCCATGCTGGCATGTTTTTAAAAGCAGAAAGTAGAAAGAGGAGAAAAACCATCCTCCTCAGGTCCTGATAGGCAGCATGTGATGCCTGTGTGTCCCTAACGTGGAGCAGATGGCACCAGTGTCACTGGCAGCCTGAGTGACAGCCCAGGAACCAGTGTACACTGTCAGATTATCAAATCGCATGTCACTTGTAACTAAGGTTGGCAGGTACAAGGGTGCATCCATGCCACCTGGACAGGGTTCCACTGCCACCCTGTGGACAGGTGTCCCCAACAAGAACAGAAGCAGCCGTAGGTCCTCTGTTCTTGTCCCTCTAAGACTTGTGACTCTTCTTTCGATCTTGTTGACTCCCTACTCTGTTCCCACGTCCCTGCTTATGCCCTCAGTACCCCACCCCCACCCCAGGGCACTGTTGTCAGCCCCTACCTATTGCTGGGCTAGGGGGCAGGGTTCAGCTGCCCAACAGTGAGCACTTCCTTTCTGCAGCGTCTCACTGCTCAGCCCTTGAGGTACTGTTTTTGATCATGAGGACACTTTGAGGCAGAGTGAGGGTGACAGCTGACCAGAGGGACACAGGGAACTCCAGCAGGGCAGTGTCTAGTCTCCCACCTTGTCCAGCACAGCCTCGTGGTGTTCCCTGAAACTCAGGATAGTAGGCCGTTCCATCTAGAGGGCACTGATCTTGTGTTGGGTCCAATATCCCTGAGGTGCCACCATGTGGTGACGCTGCTTAGCCCTCCCTGGGGAGGGGCTGAGCTTCCAATCTGTGCAACTGGAAGGAGTTAGGGTCTAGACAGGCCATAGGCCATACAGGACTTGGGGAGTGAGGGCCAATGGGGACAGCTAACAGATACCTTGAGGACACTGAGAAAAGCTGCCCCAGGGCAGCAGCCAGACACATACCCATACACAGACAGAGGGGTAGAGACTATGTGGTCTTTAGAGCCAAGCACTTTGGAATATCCCTTTTTTAAACCTGGATAGCTTTGTCATCACCTCAGGTCCTCAGAATTTCTGAGTGATGTCACTTTTGCCTCCTGGCGCCGTATTCATTTCAGCAGCTGCTCTGTAGGAAATTGGACCTGGTCTGGGAAGGTCATGTGCGTATTTGAGGAAGAAAGGGAAGCAGGCTTGAGCAGGCCCTGCCCTACTTTGCCCAAAAGCCCAGGGCTGGCCTGTGCCTTTAAAAGGCAGGTAGCTGGCCAGGCACAGTGGCACATGCCTGCGATTCATGTCCTTGGGAAGCTAAGGCTGGATGATCAAGAGTTTGAAGCCAGCCTGAAAGCAATTTAACAAGATATTATTTCAAGATATAATTAATAGGGGCTGGGGATGTAGTTTAGTATAGAGTACTGCCTAGCATTTACGGGGAGACCCTAAGCTCAATCCCTAGCGTACACACACACACACACACACACACACACGCACACGCACACACACACACACACAGGTAGCCGTGAGGTAAGCCCAGTCTAGGCCCTCCCTGCAGGTGCCTGCCCTTGATACATGAGCCCTGAGACTTGAGGAGCCATCCTGTTCATAACACATTGATTACCTTGGAAAGCCCTGAGCAGACCCTATGTCCACAAGGCACCAGCCAGAACCACAGCCAGCATTTCAGGCTTTGTTACCATATTCTTCTCTGTTGCGTAGTTTCCTTTTGATTTCATTTTATAACACTTCAAATAACTTTTTTTTTTTTTTTTTTTTTTGGTATCAAGACTCAAACTTGGCCTCCCTTGCCAGGCAGGCACTGTGTCACTGAGCTACATCCCCAGCCCTACTACCCTTTAAAAGTGTTAAAGCCCTTCTCTTACAAAGCCAGTTCATATGTGGCTCATATTTGCCATCCTGGTCTAAGTAAACCCTTCTAGTCCCATTTCTGGGCTCTGGCAAAGGGAGGTACCACCACTGATACTAACACCATTCGCAAGACATCTTCCTGGGTAGCCAGGCTGAGGACAGAGCCTAGAGAGATATCCACTGGCCAGTCATTGCTTCAGCCTAAGGCCCTTCCCCCTGAACAACCCAGTTGCCCAGATGGAACCCAGGGAGATCAGGAGCCAGTAGGCAGGGAGGTCCACTCACCATCCAGTGTAGGTTTGGGGAGGCCAGCTAGCTGAGATCAGCAGGAGCTAACTGGCCACCTCAGTCATTCCTGAGTGGCCATTGCCTTTCAGAGGCTACTGGGCATACTGACTCAGGGCACCAATAGGAATCTTGAATATATAGTCTTTTTTTTTTTTTTGGTACCGGGGATTGAACTCATGACCTCGAGCTTGCCAGGCAGGCACTTAAGTCACTTAGCTAATCCCCGGCCCCACCAACAGGAATCTTGTACTGTCCCACCCTCGAGCAGTGCCAATCCCACGGCTCAGTGTTTTGTGTTTATAGTGTGAAGTGCTGGGGCTGTGCCCCAAAGGAGGTAGTAATGATTTGCAGAGTGTTGGGGGTTTTGGTCAGGTGGGTCAGTGGGGAGAGGGTGTGAGGCTTAGCTCAGGGTTCAGGGGAAGTTGGGCAGGGCTGTATACTAGGCTTTGCCTGATGCATCCCCACCTCTTTCTGCTATAGGCCGATTGGACCCTGCCAGCAACTGCAGCCGCTCCTTAGCCAGGTGCGTCCCCTAGGGCTGGGTATGGGGGCTCCCTGATCATCCTTCGGCTCATATAACTCTTCCTGTCCACAGCCGGGCCGTTCAGCGCAGCCTGGCCATCATCCGGCAGGCTAGGCAGAAAAAGGAGAAGAGAAAGGAATACTGTATGTACTACAACCGCTTCGGCAGGTGCAACCGCGGTGAGCTCTGCCCATACATCCACGACCCTGAGAAGGTTGCTGTGTGTACCAGGTGCCCTGCCCAGTCTTGCTGCATGATTTAGGAGATGAGGGAGGGGCTGATACCATCCTAGCAACCCTTCCCATACCCTTGTGTCCTGGACTGCAGGTTTCTTCGGGGCACATGCAAGAAGACAGATGGGACCTGCCCCTTCTCCCACCACGTATCCAAGGATAAGGTGAGTGTCACCTGGCCAGCAGGCTCCCTTCCTCAGACACTTTTGGTTTTCTCTGGGCTAGAGATGGCAGCCTGTGCTGCCAGTGTCCCTTGCCTCTCACCCCTCTGCTTCTGTGTCTGGGCAGCGCCACAGTGGCCTCTCACCACACAGAAGGGTCTCCTTTTTCTATTCGCCCAACCTTATAACCAGCTCCTTTATGCCCGCATCACATACACAGGGGAAGGCTACCCCACAGGTACCTCCTGGGCACAGGCTGAGGCCTCACTCCTCGGGCCTAGGCTTGGCCAAGAATGTGTATTCTATGGAGGCCAAAGGCTTTCCTGGGTAGAGTGGATGGGGCAGCAGGGAGGTGAGCCTTGGAGGAAAGGGCTGAGAGTGCTGAGGGCTGGGCGCAGTGCTGGCTGAGCACATAGAACTTGGAGGGAACCTGGAGGCCTCACCCCATACCCAAGGCCGGCCCACTGGCCCTTTTGAACATGGCACAGCTGAGGGAAAGGGCTGGCGTGCAGCTACAGTGTGAGGGAGGTGGTGTGGGCGAGGCCCACTGCTGCTCTGACAGCTTTTCCCCTTGAGGAGCTTGGAGAGAATCAGCATTTTTCTCCCTAATCGAGCTTCGAAACTCTGTCGTGAGCAATTTGGAAATTCACGTCGAGTTTCGGGTTCATTAAGCGCCAGCTCCAAAGCCGGCACACACTCCAAGCTGTCTGATATGTGGGCCTACGCCAGCGCCCTGAATTAATGTTATTGTTATTTGTGTGGACGTGGTGGGGTGCAAACAAGGTTAATTGAAATGAGAACGCAGTTTCCTCTTGGTAACGGCCCCGCTCTGACAGCCAGGAGGAGCTCTGTTTGGTGTTAAGAGTTGGCTTTATTATCCCTTTTTATTAGAGCTAATTTGGGCTCTATATCAAAAACCACATTAAGGGAATTGTCTACAGCCGCACTACCACCAGCCCCAAATGGGGCCCCTAGCCCCTCTTCCCTCTGCGGCTGCAGTTAAAAGACAATTAAAAATAAACTCTTGCTCAGTAAATCACCCTTTGTTTCTTTGATTTCTTCCTCCTTCCCTCTCAGCTTCAGGGCTCCTGTGTGGCTTCTCCTGCCTCCTTAGCCTCAGACAGGGTCCTTCCTCTCCCTTCCCCCACTTTACTCCAGAAAAGTGACTACTTTTTACATCCTCTTGGTTCCAGGACCCTGGAGGGTGCATCCTCCCTGCTGTTGGCCCTCGATGCTGAGCAGCCCCCAACTGGCCAGGAACCACATTGTGGCCACTTGGAATCTGAGGGGCTAGGGTCTGACACAGGACATAGCAGGAGGGACCCCAGGGGATGCCTTCTGTGGCTACGTGTTGACTCATGCTGAGTCCGGATAGTGACACTGCCCCACTTCCTGGGCAGCCCAGGACGATAAGTTACCTGGAAAATGTAGAGACCAATCCCCACAAAAACACACATGGCCTGGCTCTGCTTATTTCCTTTCTTGGTGGCCCTAGCCCAGTACCTACCTCTTAGGCCTGAGTTTTGCCCAGCTGGGCAGGGGCAGATTGTATCTCTTTCCTGCGCTGGTCCAGAGGCTGATAACAAGTGGTGATCACAGCCCCAGTTACCTGACTCTGTGCTGGAAATGAAGTGAGGCGTTGACTGCTGGGTCATGTGCCTGCCTATTCCTGTCTGTCAGTAGCAGTGAAGGTGGATCACAGACTGCCCCAGGCCCCTGGATCTTCTTCCCAGGCCCTTCCTGCTGACCCTGTTGTCAGTGCCAGACCCAACCTGCTCCAAGGCACATATGTCAGGTGACCACAGACCCCTTGGCTTGGGTGTCCAGCCCCAAGGCTGTATCACACATGCTGGCCCCAGGAACAGTGTGATGCTGAGGGCTTCCAGCAGCAGTCTTGCCTCAGCTCCTAGTCCAGATGCTAGGCAGGCTCAGAAAATGTGAGAGACCCAGGCACTGCCCACCTGGGTCCAATCTCCAGCTATAGTCTGCTCAGCTGTAGTGTCCTTATCTGGGCAGAGTAAAGGCATGCTGGTCACCTGACTATACAGCAGCCCCTACCACTCAGCTCCTGCTGGCCATCACAATGCCTTCATTCAAGAGGGCCTTGGTAAGGGTCTCCAAGCAGGATCTTTGTGGCTAACATCCGGCCATGGGTCCCTGGACAGGGCCTTTGGAGTAGGGTCCACTCTCCTCACTTTTACTCTCCCTTCCTCCTACAGATGCCTGTGTGCTCCTACTTCTTAAAGGGAATTTGCAACAACAGCAACTGCCCCTACAGCCATGTGTATGTGTCCCGCAAGGCCGAGGTCTGCAGTGACTTCCTCAAAGGCTACTGCCCGCTGGGTGCCAAGGTGAGAAGCTGTGGCTGAGTGTACAGGTATGCATGAAAACTTGAGCTACCTGCAGCCTGATCTTCAGCACTCCCCAGCATCTTCTATGGTGGTCATGTGGTTCTTTCATAGCCCTGAGGTGGTCACTGTCATTACGTCTACCTCACAGGTAATACAAAGGTCTAACAACTTACCCAAGGTCACACAGCACCAAGGCAGAGTAGAGTTTGAATGAGGAAAAGTGTCCAAGAGGACCTGTGTCCCCCAGGGCATCAAAGGTGCACAGTAGGGGTAGAGCTATGGTGGCTGGGCCAGCAACATCCCCAGGAGACTGCTGTGGGTGAAGGGGACATCAGAGATCTTGCGAGTCACAGGGCTGTGGAGTCTTCCCTGGGATGGCAGGTGGTGGACATGTGGTTTACTCCCACTTACTTGGGACAGAGGAGCCAGACTGAGGCCAGGGGTGTCTTGTATAGCAGCTAGAGCCCACTGGAAGCGCCCAGGGCCAATAGGGTGTTAAGGACCCAAACAGGAGGGCTGCATCTATGCTCAAAGTGCAACCAACTTGCCTTGTCCCTCACACCATCTCACCTGTTGGACAGGCACTGCATTGGGAAGTTTTCCACAGCTGAACATGCATAGCCTTTCCCTCATGACTGTCTTAATCCAGGCTAGGCCCTGTGGGAACCCTCTTCCCACAATCCCCCATGCCTGTGCTTCTCCCCTGGGGCTTGTGGCTAGGATGAGAATGGACATGAGCCTGGGCTGGGGTTGCCCTAAGAGGGCTCTGAGGTCCTAGCACCCTGAGACGGAGTCATAATGCATATTTTCAGGCCCACAACCAGACTCACTGCTGCCCCTTCAGCTACAAATTCTTAGGAAGGTTGGCCCTGCCTCAGGCCTACAGGCCAGAGGGGAAATCCCCAATGAAGTTGAGGTCACTAGGCATACCATGCCCGTGGGACTTCAAACTGTAGGGACCACCCAGAAGCAGTGCTCTACCTTCTGGTCCAGCTTTTACCTTACCTCCTCTCATTCCACCCACCCACCAATGTAGCCATGGCGCCCCCTTCTGAGGCAAACACTGAGGGTGCTGGGAGCCAACCCTAGCTGCTGTAGAACTGCCACTGGCCACAGGAAGTGTGGGGGCCTAACAGAGCTGACAGTCACCTTGAAGGGCACCAGACCTGGCAGGGAAGCCCCTTCTGGAGGTGGGCTTAGTTAAGCAGCTCCAGCTCCTGGCCCAGGTCTGGGCAGGTACCCATGGTGGGCATAAACGATTATCATAAAATATTCCAATTTAAATGAAAATATCAAAGCGATATTTAAGTCTTGCTTCTATTAGTGGAAGTGCTTACTGTGTCCCTTTCCACGTGTCAGCGCTGCGTTGCTGCTGCATGATGGATAGCAGCTTGTAATTATATATGGGGAAAGCGCTGAGCCGGCCAGATCCAGTGGGAGGGGAGGCAGCAACCTGGGCCTGTGAGGGTTAATTTTATTCTCTAAATAATATAAAAATGCTGAGTTGTCACCTTGTGCCTGAAGTAGAAGTCCTCAAATGGGCCCCAGAGAGTTTATAATATTCCACTGAATCAAGTGAAATTGTTAACCTTGCTTCATAAAGCCATGGCTTGTTAAAGAGGCGCATTCCCTTTTCTTTTGAATAATTTAGGCGGGGAGCAAATCTATGTACCTTTCCGTTCTGGGGACCATGAGACTTTTCAGGGTCTGTAGCTCAGAGGTCAGCTTCTGCCAAATGGCCAGCTCCATGCTGGCTAGCTATCGTGAGCACCCTGGTCTTCAGGTCAGATTGGTGACTACAGGACACCCTGGGAGCACGTGTGTCCTCCCAGTTACAGTGGCAAGTGGCAGAGGTGGCATGTGTTTTCCTTCAACTATTGGCAGTTAACTACCGGCTTACCTCCAGCACTTGATAGTTATGACACCAGCTACACCCTCAGAGACTCCTTCCCAATTATCTGTCCTTTGTGGGAGGTTCTCAGAGCCTCTGGGAAATCCTACCTATGCCGCTAGCCTTGACAGCACTTGATGTTTCTAGTGCATCAGATTCTTTCACGTCTGCAACCTCACGTACAGGAGGGATTGCACTCACCCGTCTCCTCCATTAACTGTGTGTCCCAGTGCATTGGAACCTGTTTTATCATTACAGTCTCTGTTTATCTCAGCGCTGCTTGGATCTGGCCATCAGGAGGCCCTTCAAGCTGTTTCTGTCCCTTGTGTACACCCCCAACATGTCTGTAGTGCTTTCCTCCTTTCTGGCCCCATGGAAAGATCCAGCTCTGAATAGCCACCTACCCAAAGAGCTCTGGTTCTTTCTGGGTGCATTTAAAACTGTGCTCAGTAGCTGGGCATGGTGGTGTACACTTGTAATCCTAACACTTGGCAGACTGAGGCAGGAGGGTTTATACAAGTGCGAGGCTACATAAAGAGACCCTGTCTCAAAAAACAAACAAAAAATAAAACTGTGCTAAGCCAGGCATGATACTGCATGCCTGAAATCCCAGCACTCAGGAGGCCGAGGCAAGAAGGATAGCTGTGAGTTTGAGACCAGACTGAGCTACAGAGTGAGTTCAAGGCCAGTCTACATAGTGAAATCCTATCCCAGACAAAAACCGCAACAACAGTTAAAAACAAAACAAACTCAGTGTAGTAGTGGCTGTGCTGCCTGCAGCCAGTGGTGCAGAGCTGGGGGCCCAAGGGGAAGCACATGCTGTGTGTTGGGTTATACCTGTGTGTTTTGGTGCTTAGGCCCCGTCCTGAGGTAGCCTGGGCTGAGTGTTAGGTTTCAGCTCCTGGCAGTTGCTGAGTCACTGGGCCTCCCTGCCCTCACTCTCTTGGACAGTCACAGATACTCCCAAGCCCTCTGCACAGCTGCTTCCTGGTTTCCCTGCCCGTCACCAGGCATCATTTTCACCAGTGGTGTTCATCATCGGGCTGAACTTTGTATTTTTTGTGAGACATGGTCCTTCCATTTTCCCCAGGATTGACGCAGCATTACTACTACCAATGGTCACAGAGCCCCCACAGCTGACACCTCGGACTTCACTAGCCTGACAAGGCACTGTGCAGCCTGCTGATCTGCTACCTGGGTGAGGCGGGCAACCGCCTCAGCTTCAGTTTCCCTCTGTGTATTTCTTTATTTTGGGCTTCTTTTTTTGAGACAGGGTCTTACTGTGTAATCCAGGGTGGCCTTGAATTCACTATGTAGCCCAGGGTAGTCTCAAACTTCTGCCACCATGTCTGGCTTTTTTTTTTTTTTTTTTTTTACAAGATCTCACTGTAGTTTAGGCTGGCCTAGAACTCACTGTGTAGTTTAGGCTAACCTTGAACTCACAGCAATCCTCCTGTCAGCCTCCCGGGTACAGGGATTATAGGATTAATTAAAACATAATTAATATTTATGAAGTTGGACTAATGACTTTGCCTGCCTCAGGAGACTGTGGGATCAGGGGAGAGGAGGTAGCTCTCAGGCTACTGGGCTGCTCCCTGGGGATCAGCTGTTGTGTGCTTGTGTGTCATGGGAGACCTCACCTAGTGTCTCTTCATATAGAGCCCTTCTACCTGTTTTATTTTCTCCCTCTGATGTGGTGGCCCCAAAAGGAAATGATAAACAGCTTTATTGAGTTAAAATATGTGTAGCATGTAATTCACCCACTTAAGTGTACAGTTCAATGGTTTTATGCATGCTGCTTTTGGGAGGCAGTGCTGGAAATTGAAGCTGGGGCTTTGTGCATGCTAGCCAATGCTCTAACACAGAGCTACACAGCAGCCCCTACATTGTTGATTTTTTAGAAATTGTAATATAGTACGTTTAAAGTCTACTGGGTTTTTTTTTTTTTTTTAGGAGGGGGTCAGTATGTGGGATTGAACTCAGGACTTAACGCTTGCCAGGCAGATGCTGTGTTGCTGAGCTGTATCCCCAGCTAAAGTCTACTATTCAAATTTTTTTGTAATGTAATTCTTTTTCCTTTGTGATACTGGGAATTGCGTTCAGGACCTTCACACTGAGCTACAATCCCCAGCCCTTTTATTTTGAGATTGGATCTCATCAAGTTGCTAAATTGCTCAGGTTGGACTTGAAGTTATGATCCTCTTGCCTCAGCTTCCAGGAATGCTGGAATTATAGGTGTGCATCTCCATACCTAGCTCATTTTAACTATTTTTAAATGGATAATTCTGTGGTTTTAATTACATTCACAATATTTACAACCATTGTTACGATCAAATATTTCCGTAACTTTTTCATTACCCCAGACCAAAACATTTTAAACCCATTAAGCAGTAACTCTTCTTTCCTCCTTACCTCCAACCCTTGGCAGCCTATTTTAGTCATTTCTTATAAATAGGATCATACAATATTTGTTCTTTTGTATCTGACTTCTTTCACTTAGCATCATGTTTTTAAAGTTCATCCATATTGTAGCATGTGTCAGAACTTCATTCCTTTCCATGACTGAATGATACTGAATTACATGTATACACAGGTTCTGTCTGTCTCTTCATCTGTTTATGGATTGTAGATGTTTCACACGTTTTGACTACTATGAGTAAGGTAATGAACATCAACACACAGGTATCTGCTTTTACTTCCTTAAAGAATAAATCTAGGAATGGAATTGCTAGATCAAATGGTGATCCTTTAGCTTTTTGAGGCACTGCCTTGCTGTGTTCCATGATGCTGGGCCATTTGACATGCCCACCAGTGCTTAATGATCTTAGCTCGAACCATTTTTTTCTGTGAATACTTTAGGATTTTTAAATATATAAGAGCATGTCATCTGCAAATAAGATGCACATTTTACTTCCTCCATTTCAATTTAGATGCCTTTTCTTTTTTCTGTCATATTGTTCTCATCAGAACTTGCAGTATTATATTGTATAGAAATGACAGAAGTGTCTTGTTCTCATCTTAGGAAAAGCTTGCATTTTTTCATCATTGAATATAACGTTAGCTTTGGCTTTTCACCTGTGCTGTTTATCATGTTAAGGATATTCCTGTCTGTCCCCAGTTACTGGGTGTTTGTCACAAAATGGTGGAGGTTGTTTTATTTTTGGTTTTGTTTTTTGAGACAGGGTTTCGCTATGTACTGCAGGCTGGAATCACAAGCATGTGTCACCACCATATCCAGCATAGTGTTTCATTTTGTCAAGCCTTTTTCTACACCAATTGAGATGACATTGTCTTTTTTCCCCTTCTGTTAAAGTGATCAATTAATAACTGACCACAATGAAACATAATTAATCACAACCACATTGATATTTGTATGTTAAACCATCCTTGCATTCTAAGAATAAACCTCATTTGGTCATGCTATATCCTTTTAATATGCTGTGAAATTTGGTTTTCAAATTTGTTGAGATTTTTGCATTAATATTCATAAAGGACAATTAGCCTCTATTTTCCTTTCCTTTTTTTTTTTTTTTTTTTTGGTGATACCGGGGATTGAACTCACAACCTCGCGCTTGCAGGGCAGGCGCTTAAGCCACTGAGCTAAATCCCCAGCCCTATTTTCCTTTTCTTATATTGACTTTCTATGATTTTTGGTATGAAAGTAATGCTGACCTCCTAGAATGAGTTAGGAAATACTCCCTCCTCTTCAGTTTTTGGGAAGAGTTGGAGAATTGGTGCTGATTCTTCTTTACATGATCTAGAATTCACGAGTGAAGCCACTGGTCTTGGGTTGTTCTTCTTTGGGAAGCTTTTGTTTACTGATTTCATCTTCAGGTCTGTTCAGCCTGGTTATTTGAGTCAGTTTTGGTAGATTGTGTATTTCTAGAAATTGCCCAATTTCATCTGAGTTGTCAAATTTACTTATGTGAAATAGTTTGAAGTATTTCCCAATTTTGATGTTTACAGGATCTATAGTGATCCTTCTTTCATTCTTGGTATTAGAAATTTCTGACTTTTCTTTTCTTTTCTTTTCTTTTCTTTTTTTTTTTTTTTTTTTTTTT
>PVJX010002100.1:0-35476 GCA_004027295.1 Dolichotis patagonum | reverse complement strand
ATACCCCCTTGGTTTTTCAGGTGGGAGCTTAGGTTTCAATTTGAAATTTTTTTCTTTTTTTCTAATACATTTACTCAGCTGTATCCCACAAATCTTGTGGTATTGTATTTTCATTCAGTTCTGGTTAATGTTTGAAGATTTTTTTTGTGTTATCTTTCTGTGCTTATGGTTTGATCCCATCATGATGATTATACTCTGTATGATCTTAATCTTAATTGCTTTATGTTTCTTTCTTTTCGCTTTTTTTTTTTTTTTTTTTTTTTTGGAGACAGGGTTTCATTATGCAGCTCAGATTGGTCTTGAACTCACTGTGTGGCCCAGATTGGCCTTGAACTCATATGGGGGTGATTCTCTTGCCTCAGTCTCCTGAATGCTGGGATTACTGGCATGCATTACTATGCCCAGCTAATTGCTTTAAATTTCTTGATGTGTGCTTTATGGTGCATGATATGTTCTATCTTGGTGTATAGCCCATGTATACTTGGAAAGAATATTACCTGTGGTGGTGGGGGATCCAGGAGCCTCAAGACCTAGCTTCTATTCTTAGCTGGCATTTTTCCGTCAGAACTCAAGAGTTATTGATTGTATTGAGTTAGAAATGGTTCACATTTAGACTTGTAAATTTATTCATTATTTTAAGATTTATTTATTTTGTACTCAGTTCTTTAAGAGATTACCACAAATTTTTCTACTCTTTTCAGCTATTATATATGAGAACATTAGGCTGCAGCAACATATTGTGTAAGGAAATGCAGTATACCAAGAGTAATATGTTTTCTTCTGCAGTTGTTTGTTCTGTAAACTTCTAATAGATTATGCTATTTGAAAATATTCTTGTTGGTAGCACATGCCTGTAATCCCAGCACTCAGGAGGCTGAGGCAGGAGGATCGTTTTGAGTTTGAGACCAGCCTGGGCTACCAAGTGAGCTCAAGGCCAGCCTGAACTGCAAAGTGAGACCTTGTTTCAAAAAGGAAAAAAAAAAAGATATTTTTGAGTTCTAGATCCTTTCTAATTTTCTAACTAAGTGAGTCTCTAACTGTAATCATGGAACTTTTCATTTCCCCTTTATGTTGATCAGGTTTTACTTCCATACTTCACATCTTTGTTGTTTGGTGCCTGTATATTTAGAATTGCTATATCCTCTTGACAGATGAACCTTTTATCATTGTATGATGTCCTCTGTCCCTTTGTTTGCTCTGAAATCTTCTAGATTGGGTATTGATAAAGCCACGTCTGTTTTCTTTTTTTTTTTTTTTTTTTGGTACTGGGGATCGAACTCACGACCTCGAGTTTGCCAGGCAGATGCTTAAGCCAACTGAGCTAAATCCCCGGCCCTGTTTTCTTTGAATAAGTTTGTCTGAGATATCTTTTTTCTGTCTTTTATTTAAAGTAACTTTTTTGTAGACAGTAGACAATTGACTCATGTTTTTAAATTCATTCTGCCAATCTCTGTCCTTTAATTAGCATATTTATATCATTTACATTAGGGCTTAAGTCTGCCATTTGACTTTGTTTCTGTACTTTTTTGTTTTTATTTCTCTGTTTTGTTTTATTTTCCTGCCTTTGTGTGAGTTACTTGAACATTTTTAAAAATCATATTGTGTTACATATTATATATAAGTATATGTTGTTATTTATGTTATATAATATATAACTAATTAATATGCAGCATATAATGTACATTATATAACATGGCTTTCTTAGTGGTTGCCCTAGGATCACATTGTGTATTCAAAACTTAGCAAAGTTCACTGCAGTGGCAATTTATTAGTTAAAGTATAGGAAGCTCACCTTCCTTCATGTTCTTTTACCTTTTTCTTTTATTCAGTAACCCTTGAGTTCTGTGGTCATACATGTTTTCTCCCTTTTTTTTTGTACCGGGGATCGAACTCATGACCTCACACTTGCCAGGCAGGCGCTTAAGCCACTGAGCTAAATCCCCGGCCCTATACATGTTTTCTCTACATACGTTTAAAACCACATTAGATGCCAGGCATAGTGGCGCATGCCTGTAATTCCAGTACTCAGGAGGCTGAGGCAAGAGATTTGCCCCCACAAGGCCAATCTGGGCTACAAAGTGAGCTCAAAGCCAGCCTGAACTGCATAATGAGACCTGTCTCAAAAAGACAAAAAAAACCACAATAAAACAAACAAACAAAAAAAACACATTACACGTTCTTACAGTTTTTGCTTCAACCATCAAACTTAATTTAGAAAATTCGGGGCCAGAGATTTAGCTCAGTGGCATAAGCGCCTGCCTTGCAAGCGTGAGGTCATGAGTTCGATCCCTGGTACCAAAAAAAAAAAAAAAAAGAAAATTCAAGAAGAAAAGGAAAGTGCAGTATATCTATCCATATTTTTTTGTAGCTTACTCATTTCTTCCTACCATTCAAGGGTTTGTTTGTTTGTTTGTTTGTTTTTTCCATTGTCTCCTTTCCGATTAGAGGATCTCCTTTAACTACTTCTAGTTTTTCTTCTTTTGAGACAGGGTCTTGCCATGAAGTCCTGGGTTTAATCTCATCCTCCCTCAGTCTGTATAGCTGAGACTACAGGTCCTGCTACTGCACTTGGCCCTATACTTTTTAGTATAAGTCTGTGGGTGACAAACCCTTTTAGTTTTCCTCTATCTGAGAATATCTGGATTCTCCTTCATTCCTGAGGGATAATTCTGTGAAGGTAAGATTCTGGGCAGTTCAGCTTGAAAAATGGCATGCCGTTTCCTTCCATCTTCCTTGGAGTCTGACAAGAAATTCACTGTCATTTGAGATTTCCCCCTTAGATAAAATGTCATATCTCTCTGGCTACTTTGAGGATTGTCTTTAGCTGTCACAAATTTGACTATAATGTATTCTGAGTGGATTTCTTTGGTCTATCCTCATTGGAGTTCACTCAGTTCTTTATTCTGCTTTTTAAAAAATGCTAAATTGGGGGAGTTTCATTATTTGAGTTATTTTTCTTTTTTTTTCTGTATCTCTAGTTGCCTGAATGATGGTTCCTTTGTTGTAATCCTACAGGTCTCTGAGTCTCTTTATTTTCTAAGTCTGATTTCTAAGTCTTTCACTCAGATTATTGAATTTTTTGTCCATTTCTCTGTCATTTTTATTCTGCTGCTCAGCCCACATGCTGAGATTTTTACTTTAGTTATTATATTTTTCAATTCTAAAATTTTCATTTAATTTTATTGTGACTTTTTGTTCTTTGTTATCTTCCCCTGTTTCCTCTTTTTTTTTTTCTTCTGGGGTAGAACTCAGGATCTCATGCATAGTAGGCAACAACTGTACTACACAGCTGAACCCCGCCTTGCTTTGAACATGTGTATATTTGCTTATTGACATGCAGCTATAATCCATGTCCAGTGACTCTGACACCTGTTTGGTGGGTGTTGGCATGTGTCACTTATTTCTTCATTCTGTTTAAAGCCTTCCTTGTCCTTGGTATCATGAGTCATTTTTCTGTTGAAACATGGGCATCGTAGCTGTCACTGGGGGAGTAGCAGGGGGTGCTGCCTTGTTGTTACCAAGTGGGAGTAGACACAGTTGGCCCCACTTGGCCTTGGCAGCTCTATAGAGGAGTCTCTGCTGTTCCTGGGAGGGTGCCTTTGTGCTTACTTCACACTTAGGCTCCACTGGCACCTCTTCCCAGGATAAAGACATATCCAGTCGACTAATGTGTGGCAGTGGAAGTCTGAGCTTTCCTCCACCCAGCAAGGGTTGGGGGAGGCTACCCTACTTCCTGGCTAGTATAAAGCCTGGGGCCAGAGATATAGCTCAGTGGCGTAGCGCCTGTCTGGCTGGCAAGTACAAGGTTGTGAGTTCAATCCCTGGCACCAAATAAATAAATAAGTAAAGCCTGGACTGCCATTCAGTCAACCAGGGTTTTGGAGGTGTTTGCTGGAGCAAGTTGCCCAGGCCTAAGTTACCTGTCTTGCAGAACTGTCCCTTCTCTGTACTAGGCATTTCTGGGTAGCCTGCCCTTTCAATTCAGGTCTGGCCTGTGTGAGGCAAAGTTGGAAACCCAGGGTCCCACTGTGTTGCTGTCCTGGTGGTCTGCTTGCTATTCTGCACCATTCAGAGTCCACGCAGTACTTAGCAGAGGGCCAGGAACACTGTGCCTGCTCCTTCCTGGCATTGGGGGGCCTTTCTGTTTCTTTTTATGCCAGTCCTAAGTTCCTTTTTCCCATGATAGTGACCCATTCCATCTAGGCTGCAAAGCACAGGTGTATCAGAGTGTCTGGCACCCTCAGGACTGAAGATCTTTCACCTCACCATGTTCTGTCTGCTCTACCTAGGACAGCCTTGCTGGAAATGATGCTGGCCTCCTGAAAACTAGCCCCTTTCTTTCTTTTCTTTCTTTTCTTCCCTTTCTTCCCTTTCTTTCTTTTCTTTCCTTTCTTTTTTCTTTCTTCCTTTCCTTTCCTTTCCTTTCCTTCCCCTCCCTCCCTCCCTCCCTCCCTCCCCCTGGGTGTACTTCACCTAGTACCTTCACCCTGAGCTATATCCCCAGCCCTTTTTATTTTGAAATAGGGTCTCACTGAGTTGCCTAGGGTGACTTTAAACCTGGGATCCTCTTGCCTCAGCCTTCCAGAGAGCTGGGATTATAGGTGTGCACCACCACACCCTGCTGGAGGATTGACAGCATTCTTGTCACAGATCCCTCAGTTCTTTCATTGATCTCTATTATAATTTCTCTGTCAGTTCCTCTGCAGCTCCTCTCCCACTTTCTGCCTTGAGTTCCTGGCACTAACTGGACTCCTGTTTTGCTTTCCCGTTGGTAAAAGCAGCAGGAGGGTCGGGCTCTCCCTCTCTGTATGTGGTCTCCCATGCTGATGGCTGTACTCAGGCCCCTCTGCACACTTGCCATGGAACCAAATTGTGCGCCCCCTGGCTGCCTGTTCTGTTCACACTTGGTCCTCTCCTGGCTGCCTTTTCTTCTCTAGTTCCAGCCCCCTGACTCTCTTTCCCATGGTGAGGGGATCCTATTACCAATCCTATGCCTCTGCCAGCCTTTTAACCTTACTTCTCTGACTTACCCTAGCAGAGGGGCTCGTTTCTCACAAGCCCTTGTCCTCTGTCCTTGTCCCGTCACAGCCACACACACACTGCCTTCCAACCACCCCCTGACCCAGCCTGTATCCATTCAGTCACCCACTCACAGTAAGTATCCCCCACCCAGGCCCCAGGCCCCATTTTCCTCCCTCCTCTCCCAGGAGCTGCCTCGGCCCTGTCCTGAAGTGGGCCATTCCAGAAGGTATGCTCCTCAAGACTCACCTGTTCAGGGCATCTTACAGCCTCAAAACCAGAGTGCCTAGAGGAGCCCCAAGTCCTCCCCTGACCTCTGTTGCTTTCTTCCAGGTGCTGGCCCAACTTGGCCCACACCTTTGAGCTCAGATCCTGCCCCTGTGGGGCTCTCACGCTCTGAGCAGCTGTAGGGTCTAGGTCCCTTCCTGGCTTTGTTGACTTGCTGCCAGCCCTCTGTGCCAAAAGCTGCTTCTGTTGGCGTGTGCTGCTCCAGGCCTGGCAGAAATCTTGTTGTCATTTGTTGTATTTAATAAACTTAAAATCTTTGTTAAATTTGTTTCTTTATAAAATAAAACAATTTTGTAACAAAATAATAGTTAACGTAGTTAATACACTATCATTATCTTCAAGGTAGTTACTCAGGGACAAAAAAAAAGATTCCTACAAAGGAGAAACAGATAGTAGCAGAATTTCAATGAATTAAGAGAAACTGGGACTATAAATGAAATGAATTAGCATATATATTAAAGTATTTTTGATACAAAGGAATAGGTAACAGGGAATTATTTGAATTTAATAAACTTTTTACTTTGAAATCATTTTGTATTTGCCAAAAACATACAGAGATTCCACAGGGAGTCCCATCTCTCTCTTGTTAGCATCCTCCGTAACCACAGCCAATCCACCAATGTCAAGGCTGAAAGACTATCATGAACGCATTCTCTGCCAACTTCCCTCTGAGCTGCATGTAGATTTCCTTCAGTTTTCCACCAGTGTCCATTTCCTACATTGCATTTACTTACAAAATTTAGGATGAGTGATAGAGTAGACAAAGGAGGCCTTGACCAAGGCAAGGACAAGCATGGGTGGAGGTGCACTCCAGAGTTGTGGGTGGGGCATCTAGAACCTCCTCCAAGGTGGGAAGGAGGCTGCTGAATCCAGTGGGAGCACGGGCTGTCTAGGGGTCATCTGGTAGAGTTGGTGCTGGACATGGCCCAGGGCCTGACTCAGGACAGACTGACGAATGAGAGTGGGTGGTCTCTGTCAGGCACTGAGTGACATGGGCAGCTCTTGGCCACACTGGCTGTGGGGTTTGCTGTGGACAGGCCAGTGGAGACAGCCCATTTCTGGCCAAAGAGCAGCAGTACTATGTTCCTGTCTTCTCCACACCAGTTGCAGGGGCACAGCCACCTGCCAGCATGGCCACCACCATGCCCAGTGCTGCCCTGAATTGGGCAGCAGTAAGGAAGGACTGTGGGGAGTATCTTGTGTGCATAGTGGCCCATGCCCTGTCACACGCTGTAGGGCAGAATGCAGGCTGCTGCCACCACAAGATTCTCTCGTTGTTGACTTTGTGCCAGTGAAAAAGGCAGGTGACTGGCGTGTTATTTGCATGTAGTTTTGGCTTTCCTTGGGGACTGTGCCATGAGGAGCAGTGCTTAGAGCACACACGGTGGAGCCCACGTGGTTGGGGGCTGCTGTCCAGTAGCCCTTGAGACATTCGGCCTGCTTTCCTTCTGACTGTTGGATAGACTCAGTTACTTTGCCTAAGTTCGCCTGCACCTCTTCCTGTGTTTGAACCCTTTGCACCTTTCTGTCAGGTGCTGTTCGGTGAGGGTGGACATTTCTGCGTGGAGCCCACTTTTTCTTACTTGAAAGAAATCTGTGAATATGAGATAGGTACCTAAATATAAGAAATATAAAATATCCTTGATATTAATGTTTTGTCAGTTGCATAAGTAGCGTATATATTCTCCCAGTTTCTGGGGGTTTTGTGTGGGGTTTTTTTGTTTGTTTCTTTATTTCAACGAACAAAATTACTTGGTTTTAGTGAGTGTAGTCTTATCAGTCTTTTCTAGACAGTTTGTGCCCTTACTGTCTTGTACAAGAAATCCTCTATCCCAAATCCTGATAAATTGCTTTTTCTATTTAGACCTGGACTCTTTAATAAAACGAACTGATTTTGTGTGAGGCATGAGCCAGGACCCAGCTGCACAGGCCACAGCCCCACATCAGGCGGCCGGTCTGCTTCCAGCTCTGTTCTGCTCAATTTATTCCTAATAATAACTTCTATATTACAAATAGCATACTGGATTTTTAAATTTTATTTTCTCACTGTTCATTGGCATATAGAAAAACAATTTTATGTTGATTTTATTTCCAGCAACCTTGCTAAACCATTATTAGCATTTATAATAATTTGTAGAGTCTCTTGGATTTTTCTAAATAATCATATCACTTGCAAATAATGACATTTTTTCCTCTTTTTGAGTGTACCACATTTTCTTTTTCTTTCCTGGTCTACTGGCTGGGGCCAAATACCTATAGATTTGGGGAGGGGAGGCTTCCAGCCTTTCTCCTGACCAGTGATGCTTTCTGGAAGGTTCCTTACATCAGTTTAAGAAAGTTCCCTTCCATCACCAATTTGCTGAGTATTTCTTCAACTTTGAATTGGGGTTTAATTTTTTATGTATTAAGGGTACTCTTATATGTATTACTGGGTATTTTTATATGTATTGCCTTTTTAGCCTGTTAATGTACTGATTTCTGTTTATTGATTTTCTTTTTTATTTATTTTTTTCACTTTTTGTTCGTTTCTTGTTGATTGATGTTCTGATGTTAAAATCATCTTATTTCTCAGGCTGGTCTGGTGAGTGAGGGTCTTTGCACTTGACCAGACTCTGTTTGTAGCTTATATAGGACGTTTGCACTGTGCTTACGAATGACAGTGGCCTGCATGTCCTTTATCTCAGGAAGTCCTGGGCAGGCTTTGGTTTCAAAGCTATTCTGACCACATAAACAGTTGTTCTCTGTTTTCCTATTCCTTGGACCAGTTCATGAAAGATTGGCATTCTTTGTCTCATAAATATTTGTTAGAACCACAAGTATAACTCTTTGGTTTGGAGCTTTCTTAACTACTAATTGAAATTCCTTTAAGGTTATTAGAACTTTCAGGAGGGGTTTCCTTGTCAGTTTTTCTAGAATTTGTAATTTTCATCTGTTTTCAAATTTACTATCATAGTTTGTTCCTTGTATCTCACTGATGTCTTTACCATCTTCAGCATCAGCTATGCATTCATCATCCATAGTATTGCTTATGTGTCCCTTCTCTTGACTTCCTAATTAGCCTTTCAGAGAACCACCCTTTGACTCTATGGGTTTTAATTACCATTCTAGTTTTTTTTTTTTTTCTTTCCCTCACAGTCTGTGGTTTCATTTTGCAGTTTCCCACTTACCTTTTAAGATGGGTTTTTTTCTCTAAAATAAGTGTTTAAGGCCTGAGGTTGTTGTGATATGCTGTTTTAGTGTTACCACTTGGTTGTAAATATTATCTGACTTTTCTTAGCTTGATGAATTAAGTAATGGGATTCTTTTTTTTTATTTTCAGATTTTGGGAAGGCTGTGGGAAGGAGAGTTGGTTGGGCATGCTTTGCATCTTAAAGGTGGCTTGGGTGGAAGGATCAGGGCTTAAGAATTGGAGATTTGCTTCATGCCTGTGGTTTCCTAGGAGATTTTTTTCCATTGTTTTGCTTTTTTTTCATTGTTTGCTTGCTTGCTTGCTTCCTTCCTTCCTTCCTTCCTTCTTTTTTTCCCTTCCTTCCTTCCTTCCTGTCTGTCTGTCTGTCTGTCTGTCTCTTTCCAGAGGGTCTTGCTATGTAGGCTATATAGTTCAGGCTGGCCTTGAACTCACTATGGAGCCCAGGCTGTCTTTGAGCTCATGGCAATCCTCCTGACTCAGCCTCTCAAGTGCTGGAATTACAGGTGTGTGCCACCATACCCAGCTGTTCATAGTTCTTGATTTGAGAAAAATATTTACATTTTTATCCTAGAATTTTGGTTGTTTTAATAAGGTTAGTTCAGATCAGCACTGTCCAGTGAAAATATGTATGAACTGCATGTATAATTTCAGATTTAGTAGCTACTTTTAAAAAGTTAAAGGGGGGGGGCTGGAGGTTTAGCTCAGTGGCTTAAGTGCCTGCCTGGCAAGCACGAGGTTGAGTTCAATCCCTGGTACCAAAAAAAAAAAAAAAAAAAGGCAGAGGTTATAACAAAGCATGTCCCTAGCATATGTAAGGTTCTGAGTTCTGTCCCCTAGCAACATACACATACACACTAGATGAAATACATTTTATTTAATTCAATATATCAAAAATACCATAATCCCAGCTACTTGGGAAGATAAGGCAGGAAGATTCCAACTTTGAGGCCAGCCTGGGTAACTTAGTGAGATTCTAGCTCAAAATAAAGTTAAAAAAAAAAAATAAGGCTAGGAACATAGTAGTACTGGCTTAATCACCAGTCCCACTACCAAAAAAATAAAATAAAATCGTGAAAAAAATAGATACTTTGCATTTTTCCTTAAGTCTCAACTCTGGTATGTTTTACATGTACATTATATCTCAGCTCGTATCAGCCATGGTTTAGCTGCTCATTGGCCACCACATAGGGCAGCACAAGTCTGTGCTATCTTTGGCCATCTCTCAGCCAAACACTTTGTGTCCACTGTGGTCCATAGCTGTAGGTGACTCTTACCATCCACCTGTTTATACCCCCCCACCATCTCAATATAGGGCCCTGGCTCAAGCACATCCTGGTAGTATGTCTTTAGTCTGGCAAGTGTCTGCATCTGGTGCACACCTGTAATCCCAGCACTCAGGAGGCTGAGGGAGGAGGATTGCTGCGACTTTGAGGCCAGCCTGGGCTACATACACAAGTTCAAGGCCAGTCTCGTTGTGAGACCCTGTCACAAACAAAACTGGCAGTACCATCTCCTATGCCCTCTGCCTGCAAGACCACCCTGTATTTCAGGGCTCCACATCATTGGCCAAGCCTAGCACTGAGGAGCTCAGACTCCCTGTGGAAGGGGTGTGAGTGAACCCTTCCCTGAATCTGTCCTTTGTGTGGAAGAAACACATCACAGGGCAGTGACTCAGGACAGTGGGGTACTAGCTGTGAGCAAGCATCTGCCCTGGCCAGGCGCTCATTCCTGGGTGCCAGGATGCTACATGCAGGGCCACTTCTGGTAGGCATGTCACAGGCCTAGGGGAAGTGGCTTTTAAGACTGCAGTTTGTAGCTTTAGCTGGTATACCAGTCTGATGAGTATGGCACCATGGCCCATCAGTTTGTCTGGGTTCTAGTTGGAACTGTGTGTCAGCTGAACTCTGGCTCTCTCACCCACCTGAGCCAGCTGGGGAAGCTAGGGGACCCCTCCTTGGGATGGACTTGGGCTCCTAGCAGCCTGCAGGCTGGGCAGGCCACAAAGGCAGGCCGTGATCACCCATTTCTGTCCCGGGGTGGGGGGGCCTGACTGGGCCCAGGTCTTGGGCACTGCGCAGAGGCTTCTCACTTTCCTGTGGCTGGCAGGCAGAGCTGAGACCAAGCCATTGCCTGGGGCACCTGCCTGCCCGACTGCCCCACCTCCCTGCGGGTATAATTAGCCCCATAACAGGTGCTGTGGATAGCATGCCCCACCCGGCCCTGACCCAGTGCTGCCTGCCCTCAGCTGACCTGCTGCACCCCCTTGCCTGGACCCCAGGCCTGAACCCTGTGCCATGAGGTTCCTGAGGCCTCAGGCCCCACCCACTTCTCTCTGGGCTCTTACCACATTTGTCACAATGGACTGGCCCTGTCTGGAGGGGTGGCAGGTGGGCAGATCCCTAGGCGGTAGCCTGGCCTCAGGCTCTGGGAATCCCCAGGCTGGCTCTGGCCCTCCCTTCAGTCTATACTCAGGGGCCCAGATGGAGCTGCTATTGCCTGGTAGCCTCCTCCTTCCAAAATGAAGCTTTTGACTTGAGCCCCAGTGGATAGCCTGCAGGGCCAACAGGTTTGCTTGGGCGTTGGGCCTAGCCCACCACATCCCTCAGCCCACCTAGCCGTACTCTTCTTCCCCTAGTGCAAGAAGAAGCACACGCTGCTGTGTCCTGACTTTGCCCGCAGGGGTACCTGCCCCCGAGGTGCCCAGTGCCAACTACTTCATCGCAGTCAGAAGCAACACAGCCGTCGGGCAGCCATGCCTCCTGCCCCAGGGCCCACCGATGCAGCACCCAGGAGCAGGGCCTCCACTGGCCATGGACCCAGGTGATGAGGCAGTGGGTACTGCATGGATGATATTGAGGACCCTCTGGAATGAGCCCCCACCCCAGCTCTTTGAGATTCAGATCCAAAAGGAAATGTCAGTCCAAGGCAGAAGGCCTCCAGGGATGCATACACCCTGTGTCTCTGAATCTGGATGGAGCCGGGGGCATCCCCAGCCCATAGAGGGAGGTAGAGGTTTCAGAGGCCCATTACCCAGGAAAGTGGACGGGGCCAGGTCCCCAGGAGGGGTTTTAGGGATCTCTGTGTCATGCTCACCTCCCGTCGAGTATAAGAACCCCTCTGCAGACAAGGACACCAAGATCCAGAAGGTGGGAGGCTGATGGTGCATAGTGTGCAGTCCTGAGCCCCTTTGGCCAGGTATCCTGATGCCTTAGGCCACAGGCTCTGTCTTAGACCCTCAGCGCTTGAACCTGTGTAGTGATGCCCAGTAGCTCCTGTAGCGGGAAGTGGGAGTGAGGGGCCAGAAGCCCTGTCGGTGGGACAGTGGTGTCACAATCCTCTGCTCACCTTCACTTCTGTTGTTTCTTCTTTCCTGCAGGAAGCTCTCAGCAAGCCAGCGCCATACCAGAAAGACATCCAGTTCCCCTACCTCCAGGACTGCACCCCCAGTCTCACCTCCCCCCTCTCCACAGGGGTTTGCTTCAGCCTCTCCCTTGTCAGCTAAGGCTGTCTCCTCTTCCTCCTCCTCCTCTTCCTCCTCTTCCTCCTGTTCCACCCACTCCTTAGACCAAGAGGAGCCTTCTCGCCAGGATGAGGCTACCTCATCAGGGACAGGCTCAGGCAGCCTCTGCAAGCTACCGGCCTTCATCTCCCTGCAGGCCTCACCAAGCCCAGGAGGCCAGCCCCGGGCCCCCAGGAGGCCCCTCACTAAGGACTCAGGTAAGCACAAGCCCAGCCACTTCAGACACACTTCACGAGGTCTCCAAGTACAGGCCTGGAAAGTCAGTGGGCACCATGTGTGCACCTGCTGGCCAGGGGTGGGCCAGTGAGGGGTAAGCGCAGTGGTGGCCACACACAGACCACCCCAGCTGAGGGCTGATTTAATTAGAAAGCACCCATTTCTGTTAATTTGTTCTGGAAGATCACTGCACACTCCTGGAGAGAACAGATGTTCCCTCTCCCCAATGAGCATTTGGGGCTTGGTAAATGGCTCCACTCAGCCTTGTTTAGGAGAGAAAAGAGGATTTTATGGCTGCAAACGACCCTTTCTGTAAACATTTTACAGCTCTCCGCACGTTTGAGTGACGATAAACCCCATGCAGCTCGGCGGGCTGCAAATTTGTGACCATACGGCTATCATTTTATTGTCATATTTCACGGTCGTAACGTTAATGGAAGATGCTTGCTGCAGGCTTCTGTAACAGCCCCGCTGAGCACGCTCAAGTGCCTGCTTGGAGGAGCCGCCTCCTGGTTACATCCTCCTAGTCAGATGCAGAGCCTGGCCAGCTGGGCCCCCACCTAACTGGTACTTGGACAGGGGGCCATCAGCTCTGAGCCTTCTGCCCCTCAGAGCTCTCCCTAACTCCAGCCACCAACTGTTTTTATCCCAGCAGCCAGTCCTAGGATCAGAGGAGACACAGGGCTCTGGGGAGTGTGTGGGCCACTTGGGCAGGCCAGGAAAGGGCTCTGGGACTGTGCAGGGCTTGGTCCCAAGAGGCTGAAGGGGCAGATGTGGCTGGGCTGGGATAAGTGGCTGAAGCAGCCATCTAGTAGAGGTGGAGGCTAGAGGCTGGTGGAGGCTGCAGGCTGGGGCATGGCTTCTGGCCGAGCAGTGAATGGAGTCATCAGCCTTGAGGGATACTCAGCCTATCCTGTAGGAGAGGAGACATGGACAGTGTGCCCTGCCTGTGGGCAGCCACATTACTGCAGCTACAATCTGTGGCCCAGAGCATATATGAAGAAGGAGGAAAGGCACTGCTGCCCAACAAGTGTGCTCTTGCCCCCTGGGCACTAGCCCCCAGGACATGTCTCCATTCTCAGGCCCTTGCTCTGGGGACGTTCCCCCTCCTACCACCTAGTGCTTCTGCATAGCCCCCTACCCTGTCACCCAGCCACCTGCTTGCATACACTCAGCTTCTTGCATGTGTCTAGCAGCTATTCCCAGGTGTGAGCACTTTGTGTGCCTGCAGGTCTGTGTGCACCTGCCACTTATAGCTCAGGCCCACAGCACTGTGGCTCCTACCTCTGGGCATTCCCAGACTGCTCCCCCTTGGCTCCAGGGAGAGGTTTATCAGGCCAGTGGCAGTCGGTATGTGGGCAGGAGACAACAGCCTGGTGTTTTAAGCCCCCACTGGGCAGGCCTGTGCTGGCAGAGTCTCCCTCATCCTGAGCTCTGACCAGAAACTTTGGGGGTGGGTGGTTCCTCCTGGCTGGGGTTGCCTGAACCTGAACTTTGCCCTTTCTGTGCAGGGAAGCCACTACACATCAAACCACGTCTATGAGGGACCCAGGCACCAGCCCGCATCTACCTCAGACTCACCCCCGGAGAGCATGGAGGCTCTGCCCACCATTCTGGCCCTCCAGGAGAAGCCACCTGCCACCAACCCCCTGGGGTACTGCTCTGCCAGGCTCCAAGCCTTCCCTAGTCTATTTGCCCACAACCTTGTCTTCCTTCCTTGGGCCAGAGTCTTGCCTAGCTGGACCCCTGCACCTCACTTCCCTTCCCCTGGGCTTCACACCTAGAACTTGCCCCCTCCCCTTGCCTCTTGAGAGATCAGGCAGGGCCCACCCCATGAGCAGTCCCTCACCATGGGTATGGCCCCCAGCCTTCTCTGCCCTGGACTCCTAACTGGGGAAGAGCCCCTGGTCAGGCCTCTCTGGCAAGCATTTATGTTCAGCAATAAAGGTTTTGTCCTGTGTCAGCTGGCCTGTCCTGACTGCTGCCATGGGGCCCTGGACTGGTGGGAGATGGGCCGGCTCCCCTCGGCCCCAGGTTGGTCCAGAGGGTCTAAGGCAGCCTGTCTCCATGGCCAAGTCAGCAAGGCTGGGTGAAGGGAAACCTGGGAGGGGTCTCTGGTGACATGTATTGGGCAGGCTGGAGCCATGGCAGGAGCAGAGGAAGTCAGGCCACCTCAAGGAATGAGCAGTTTAACCAGGACGCTGACTGGGCCCTGCATCCTCTAACAGCAAGCTGGCCCTGACGGGGGGCCTCAGTTTCTCCCCTCCAGGGATCACCCACAGAGGCAGACAGCCTCTGGGTGGTCTCCTTACTTGTTAGGGCCAGTATGGAGCTTCTGTGGGTCAGCACTGCCTCATGCTGCTGCTGGCAAATCACCATGTACCTGGGCCTCTTGTTCCTGCCTATAGCTTGGGACTCGCCGCATCACAAGCCCCTTGGCCACCAGTAGGTTCCTTTGGCCAAAATAGGTCGTGGGGCTGGGCCCACACCTGGGTGGAAGGAACACTCTGCCCCCACAAGGCTGTACTGTAACAAGACCATGCAGTCTGGCTGTCCACCAAAGCCCCTGCCCTTTTGCTGACCTTAAAGGGACTCACAAAAAGAATCTGGCCAGAGCACCGGCCCAGTGGCCACAGTCATTTCCACAATGATCATCCCTATTACCACTATGAGTTCAGCAGGCTGGCAGGCTCTGGAACTTGGACTTGGCCAGAAGGAAAGCCATAGCCCCACCTGATCAGTAAACAGCAGAGCCCCTGACGGTGGAGCCTGGGTGGGCAAGGCCTGGGATAGAGGTGAGACCACACACTGTAACCCCTGGAGACCTGCTCAGGGGTCCAAAGCCTGGACCTTGAGGTATGGTTAGATGCCCAAAGGGCTGCTCCAGGGTCCTGCTTGTCTCTCCTCAGGGTCCAGGGGTTCAGAGCTAAGCACCAGCAGAAGAAACTACTGGGGTGGGAGCTGTCCTGAAGCAGCAGGATTCCTGGAACTAGCCTCACCTGGCCAGCCACAGCTGCAGAACCACTTTCCAGATCCAATCTGGACAGAGCAAACACAGCAGAAGAGAGGGCTTGGGACACTTCCCAATTCCTGCTTCTGGGCACAGAGAAGCAAAGAGCACTCTGTGGCCACTCAGAAATTCCATCCACATGTTGATGCCCACAGCTCCCAGTCCCACATGGCACAGCCTGCAGAGCACCTTAGCCTCTTCTCTAGGCTCCTAAAAACTACTCATGAAGGTCCGCATGAAGACCGAATCTCTGACAACCTGAGGGTCACTTCTCCCTCCCCTCCTTGGGCAGGAAGACCACATTACAGATCCAAATGACCCGAAGTTCACCTGCTCCCTGCCTCCCTTCCCAGCCTCCACAGCCAGCAAGGCTGGCACTCACGCCAGGCTCTCTGGGAACTCTGGCTCCATGAATGAACGTATCCTTGTGTTCACTTTCATGCCAACAGTGAACATTCCCTGCAGACAAGACTCCTCTAACAATCCTAGTGGCAGCTAGACTCCCCCAGTGCTCCCACAGTCCTTGAGATAGCCCATAGTAGGTAGGGGCCGGTGGACAGGTCCTACCCACCAGCCTAACAGGGACACTAAGGAAATCTATCTCTGCGTCTGGCCACCAACTTGCCCTTTCCACTGTTGCCAGGACTTCAGCCCCTGATACAGCCACTCAGGGTCCAGCCACAAGTGGGGGGTGGTGTGTGTGACATTAGCCTGAGACCTAGGACCCACTATCTTTTCCAGTGCTACCCATTGCTCAAAGCAGCCAGTGAGAGGGTTCAAGAGAGATAAGTACTGCCTTCCAGAAGGCTGTGTGAGGTCCTGGTTCTCCATTATCCCAGGGCTTTCTTGGGAGACCTGCCTGTCGCAATTCCTGTGACTCCGGAGTATTGGTTACATTGGGTTCCTTATGTCGAGGGTCCTCCCGCTGCCAGGCCCCAAGGAGGGTCACTAAGAAGAGACCCAGGTCCGTGGGAGGGGCCACAAGTGGGTGGAGATCCTGCAGCAGAACTACATGGGCCCCAAAGCTAGAGGCAACCTAGAGGTCCTGGGATCCCTGGCAAAGGAGGGCATGCTGCCATGAGCTCCCTCTGACAGGTCTCCAGCTGCTGATGGGAGAGCTAGGGTTATTGACTTCTCTTAAGGAAGCTGTGACCCCTGGCAGGAGACCTAAAAGTGTGGCTCAGCATCCAGGATAGGCTGTCACTGCAGGTAGAGGGTACTGGCCTGGGTCTGGGAGGAACTGAGACGGATGTCATTGTCAGGTGGTGGGAGCCCCATCTGAACTCTGTGCCATCCAGATCCTCTGCAGGGCAGTGCTCACAAACATTCACGTCTGTTCCCAGTAAAGCATAAGTGCCAGGAGGGGCAGCTTGGACAGATGTGTGGCTGAGTGTGCACACTCTCCAATACATAGCTCCAATGCTTGGCGTACAGTAGGTGCTCCATTAGCACTGGAATAAGGACAAGAAAGAGGTGGGCAGCCTGAGTGAGAGCTCACTCCCAGGAAATCCTGATCCTTTTGCACAATTGGCTGTTTTTAAAAGCAAGTGAGGCTGGGTGTGGTAGGAGGACTGCTGTAAATTTGAGGCCAACCTTGGCTACATAGCGAGACCCTGTCTCGGAAGAAAAAAAAAGTCACGACAACAAGTGAGCCCCACCTGGTTTGCTTCAGCTAGGACCTGCCACTCACACCCCAAAACCCCCCGAGTCCAGAAACATGGAGCCTCTGTGAGACAAAGCTTGCCTTTCCTGCAATCACTTCCACATGAAAACCTCTAGGTGGTCGGGTATTTACTCTTACCCCGGGCAAGCCCATATTTGCATGATACAAATTCAACACAATGACCTGAGCCACTGAGCAGGTTTCAGGCTCCCTGCCTCATCTCCCCACCCCCCAAGGCTAACCCTAACCCCCTGAATGTGCCACCACATCTGCTTCTGGCACTCAGTACAGAGCAACTTGCGATGGGTCACAGTAACATGCGGAACCCCCCCACACTTGCTACCTGTTACAGAATACAGACTGATCCTGCTTATGATACCCTGTCCCAGGATAGTCACTGGGGAATCCACTGCACAGACAGCAAACAGGAGCTGACTCTGACCTTGATCCAGCCATCCTGGCCACTCCTCTTGGCCTGCAACCACTCCTAGACTCCCTAGGCTCCCTCCAAGCACCCTAGCCTGCTCCTGCCTCAGGGAGGGCCTTCAGCAATCCTCCCTCCCTCAGTAACTGTGGGAGGCAGCAGGCCCCATGCCCTTGCCCCATGCCCTTGGGTGACCCTCTCCATAGGCAGCACCTGTGACTTGCTATACTCAATGATGTGACTCATGGCATGACCCCTGCTGATCTGAGGCCATGCTAGAAGCCACACATAGTGAGGAGCCTGAGCCCTGAGAGCTGTGTTCTATAGATTCCAGGAAGTTTTGCCAGCTATCCCACAGCTCTGGGAAGCAAATCCCTCCTGTCTCAGATGAGACCCCAGCCTTGACTATAGCCTGGGAAACTGTGCAGGACTAGGCCCAGCTCGGAATCCTGAGAGATGAACAACATACGCTGTTCTGAGCTGCTAGACTCGTGGAAGTTTGTGGCAGAGCAGGAAAAACCAAACACTCACTTACTTTTGAGGATCATTTCCTGTTCTCTGATACTTGTCCTGCTAGACTACATTTTCCAAAGATGCTAGGACACATGCTCTTCCTCCATACGACCTGCACAAGGAAGTCTCTGCCCCTTTCCTGGGACAATAGGAGCAGCTTCTGATGCACATCTGCCTTGCTCTAGATAGTCATTCAGGAGCCAGGAGCTGCCATACTGGGAGGAAGCTACAGGAGCAGTCCAGAGTCTGCCTCACCTGCAGACGTGGCTGTGAGAGCTGCCATGCCATGGTTCTCCTGTCACCCCAGCCACTGGTCCTCCCAGCTCTCCCCAAACTCCAGAACAGATCCTACTTGGAGGCTGGGGATTTAGCTCAGTGGCTTAAGCGCCTGCCTGGCAAGCGCAAAGTCGTGAGTTCGATCCCCAGTACCAAAAAAAAAAAAAAAAAAAAAAAAAAAATCCTACTTGGATAACCCATGCTGTATTAAGCTATCAACTCCAACAGCTTGTTCCTCATCAAGGGACCCCTAGACACCTACCTGGCAGAATTGCAAGCATCATGGCACACGGTAGGTACTCAGTAAAGATTTGTGGAGTACTTTTAACCACCAAACCACACAGGTACTCCCTCTGGGGTTCTGTGAGGGCAGGAAGTAGATGTGAGATGCCCTAGAAAGGTGTGGGGCACATGGAAATCACCTTCAGTGTGCTGCTTCTGCCAGCCAAGGGGCCTCCACCTGACCCTTACTGTCTCCCTACCCCTTACCAAGCAGGAATACTCCCTGGTCCTCCAGGGGCCACCCAGGGCCAGGTTGGGGGCTCTGGCCTGGGAGTTTAGAAGCCCTCCTGCCCACTCTGCAGGGTGGCAGTGGTTACTGTGTAGACAAAGAGCCCTTAGAAGTCTTTAGACAGGTATGGGCCCTCTTCTTGCCTACTCTGACAGGGACTAACAAAGGAGGAAGGGACTTGTACCTGCCTGGCACAGAGGTCAGGGGACAGGGACAGGGAAAGGCCAAGTCTCTGAGAGGCCTGGGCTTCCATGATGAGGGTAAGAGCTGGGGGTGAGATTGAGGGTGTCCACCCAAAGAACTGTAAAACCAGGTGGAGCTGCTAGCCTCAGAAGCTAAGTCCAGGACCTTGGAGATGTCTGGTCCTGGATGTGGGGACTGGTGCTCAGCTCCATGAGCCCAGGAATGTTCTTGCATCTCCAGCCCTGCTCACACCTTTTTCCAGTGGGTACCCTGGTCATTCTCACCGCTGGCTACTAGAATGAGTAGGGAGAATGGATCAGCCTCCCTCCACTGCCATTCTTCTTATCCTCTCTGTATCCCTTGGTGACCTGCTGGTGTTCCTCAGGTGGAGGATGCGGCTGGCTTTGCACAAGCTGCTCTAAACCTTCTGCTCCACTGCCTGGAAGGTGCTTGCCTCGCTTATGCCACTGTTGAAATGAATGAGCGACAGGTTTGTGAGGCACCAATCTGTAAGCAAAGGAATGAGTGAGGGGTGGCTGGCTCTAGGCCCAGACACAGGTTGTAGCTGTGGTCCAGGGGAGCTGTCCTAGTTTCATGGTGACTGAGTGTGGAATCTGGAGAAATGCTGGGGTGGGTGGGTTGGGAAATACAGAAAAAAGACCCATTCGGGGTCATCTCAAGCTGCAACTCATGCATATTCTGCAGGAGTCAGGGCTTGGGGTGTCACATGCCCCACGGCCCCATCACCACCTTCCTTGTCCTCGCTGCACCTTGCTTGCTCGCTCACTCCGGATTGCTCCCAGCATGTATGAAGCCCTGGACAGAGGAAATTGGCTTTAGGTCACCCCCATCTCCCCGTGCCACCAAGCGCCTCCAACCGTCAGGCTGCCTGAATCTAGCAGGTGGGGCACTACAGTGTGAGATTCCTCTCCGAATCTGGCAGCTCTCAGGCCCGTGTCCCGACTGCCCACTACACTTCTGCGCTCTCTATGCCCCTCAAGGCCCGCGTTCGGGTACCTGCAAAGCGGCACCCTGCACCTCCATCCCTGGTCCTTCGTGTTCAGGTCCTGCGGCGGCCGCGATCCGCGCGTGTCCTTCGCCACCTGCACTACACGCTCAGAGCCTGGCGTGTTGTACGGTATGTCTCGCAGCCTGAGGTGCCAGCAACTTTGTTGACTGAATTCCTGAACTCTCCCGAGCCGCAGGGCTAAAAATAGCGCGCCGCGCCCCTGGGCCGGGCAGTCACTCAGAGTCATGATGCCTGGAGGTCCCCGTGCTGGGTGGGGTGCCGCACCAGCTGAGCTGGACGCCGTTCCAGGCAGGTCAGGCCACGCGCCGGGCCCAGAGAAGGCTGAGGGGTTCTACCGAATGGGCGCCCTTACGAGATTCTCCTGGTCGCAGCCCTTCTCTGCCCTGTTGGACTCCCCGGCTGCCTGGTCCCAGACAAGAGGCCCCGGGAGGTCGCTGTCGGCCGCAAGGTCCCGCACCTTCCGCCCATGCAGTGTTCCGTAGCGGCCACCAGGGGGCCCTGCCCACTTTTCTCGCCAGCTGCCTGTCCCCACCCCTTCCCACAGCTGTTTCCCGCAGGAGATTGACAGCTGGGCTCGGGGTTGCCATAGGGATAGGCAAATAAGGGCGGCGGGGCTGGGGCTCGGATTGGCCTGGGGGTGCGCTCTCCCTCCCGGGGAGGCGGGCCTGGGCGCTCAGCTCTATAAAAATGCGCGCCTCAGCGCCCATCTGTGGGAGGCGGGGCTGGCCTACTGCGCGGGCGGGGCACAGGGCTGGGTGCGGGGCGGGGCGCGGGGCGGGGCAGGGCAAAGGAGCTGGAGGCTCGGCCTCACTGCCACTGGTCCCGAGCCGATCTCAAAGGTCTAGCAGGAGGAGGCTCCAAGACCCTGCCGCTGCCAAGCAGTCAGCCTATGGACGCCTAACAGGCCCTGCCAGTGGCGTCTCATGCACGCTGCCCCTGAGTTGTCTGCGTGAAACTTTTCCCTGCATCTCTCGGCGCCCCGGCCCGAAGCCCGCGCCCGCCAGGACCGCGCCCCGTGGGGAGCCGGGGCGGGGGGAGAGGCCGGCGGCCCCCCCCACCCCCGCCACCCGTCGGGGAGCGGCCGGGCGCGGCGGTGGGGCTAGGGCCCCGGGCGATGGCCGCGGAGCTGGCGATGGGCGCCGAGCTGCCCAGCAGCCCACTGGCCATCGAGTACGTCAACGACTTCGACCTGATGAAGTTCGAGGTAAAGAAGGAGCCGCCCGAGGCCGAGCGCTTCTGCCACCGCTTACCTCCCGGTTCGCTGTCCTCGACGCCGCTCAGCACACCCTGCTCCTCCGTGCCCTCCTCACCCAGCTTCTGCGCTCCTAGCCCGGGAACCGGCGGCGGCGGAGCGGGGAGCAGCGGCGGCACTGCCCAAGCCGGGGGCGCCCCCGGGCCACCAAACGGGGGCCCCGGAGCTGTCGGGGGCACCTCGGGGAAGCCAGTGTTGGAGGATCTGTACTGGATGAGTGGCTACCAGCACCACCTCAACCCCGAGGCCCTCCACCTGACCCCGGAGGACGCGGTGGAGGCTCTCATTGGCAGTGGCCACCACGCGGGGCACCACGGAGCGCAACCCCCGGCGGCCGCCGCGGCCTACGAGGCCTTCCGGAGCCCTGGCTTTGCAGGCGGCGGCGGGGGCGGCGGCGCGGACGACCTGGGCGCGGGCCACCACCACAACGCACACCACCACCACGGTGCGCACCACCACCACGGCGCGCACCATCACCATCACCATGGCCACGGCGGCGCGGGCCACGGCCACCACCACGGTAGCAGCGGCGCCAGCCACCACACGCGCCTGGAGGAGCGCTTCTCCGACGACCAGCTGGTGTCTATGTCGGTGCGGGAGCTGAACCGGCAGCTCCGCGGCTTCAGCAAAGAGGAGGTGATCCGGCTGAAGCAGAAGCGGCGCACGCTCAAGAACCGCGGCTATGCGCAGTCGTGCCGCTTCAAGCGCGTGCAGCAGCGGCACATTCTGGAGAGCGAGAAGTGCCAGCTGCAGAGCCAGGTGGAGCAGCTGAAGCTGGAGGTGGGGCGCCTGGCCAAGGAGCGGGACCTGTACAAGGAGAAATACGAGAAGCTGGCCGGCCGGGGTGGCCCCGGGGGCGTGGGCGGCGCCAGCTTCTCGCGGGAGCCCTCACCGCCGCAGGCCGGGGCCAAGGGCACGCCCGACTTCTTTCTGTGACCCGGGACAGGCTCGCGCGGGAGCTCAGAGGCCCGGCACTACGCGCCTCGCTGGGGTCGCCCCCTGCTCCGCCTGGCTCCGTGCACCTGCCCGGTTACTGTCCCGACGTCGTAGCCGAGGTCCTTCCGTGTCCGGGGAAGCCGAGCCAGGTCTAACTTCGCTCTCAAGCGTCCACTGTACATAAGTCGAGCGCGGCCCTCCGTGCCGTCCCCTCCCAGGCAGCCTCTGCCTGCCCTGTGCGTCTTTTCCGTTTTCTTTTCTTTTCAGCCTCCTTTTCCTTGCCCCCTTTTTACTCCTCTTCTCTCTTTTTAAAACGGTCTTATTTTCAAAGTGTTTATATTTATTTTGCTTGGTGATTACAAAAGAAAGCCTTCCCCAACCGGTGCACCCTCGAACTCCCGCGAGTCCCCGCATGCGTCGCTCGATAGGGGCCCCGGCCCCTGCCTTTCCTAGCGCCCGCTTGCCCCCTGCCCTGCCCGGCGTTCCCAGAGGCGGGAGCCCGGGTTCGTTCCCAGCTGTGTTCGGTCCTGGGCCTGCTGCCCTGCTGTACTCGACGGGGGGGGGGGGTGGGGGGAAAGGGGTCGCAGTGCTCAGCCGGGTGAGGGCTGGCCCGGACTCCCGCGCTGCCATTTCTCTATGCACCAGATTGTATTTATGACTCCTAGGGAAATATATCTTATTTTAACCTTGAAGAGAAGTGAAATTTAAAAAGTAATGCACTGTATTTCTAAAAGAAACTTAAAGAGGAGGCTTAGGTCTGAACCTCCTGGCATGGGTGGGTGGAGAAAGTGTTTTTATTTTAATTTAAATTGTGTTTCGTTTTGTTTGTGGAATTTTTTTTAAAGCTTGATCTCTCTTTGGATTAGCTGGAAATGGGTGGACAGGAGGCGAACCCTCTAAATTGGGTGAGGCCCTGCCAAGTGGGGACCCTGATTTTCTAAGGCCCCTGCCCTGTGGGACTACAGCCTTCCTGCATCCTTCCTTCCTCGATCTTGCCGGGCCTTCCAAGCAGGACAGGCCAACTCGTTGAAAGTTTTGTTGTGTTGTTGGTTCTTGTTGAGTTCTTTTTCATTTGCTACGAAACTGAGGAAAGGAAAAAAAAAACATACATAAACAAAATAAATCTGGTTAGATCCAAAAGTTACCGGAGCCTGGATGATTTGTCTGTGGCTTTTGTTTTTGCCACATTTCACCTCGCATAGAAAGAAAAAGAAGTCACTGGATCAGGCTTTGCCTTAGCTGTGGGTGACTGGCCTGGGCATTACCAGGGAGACACAGACCAGTTCGTAAACAAGGTGGCTGTCATCTAGCCCTTTGCCCAGAGGGGAGCGAACCCCAGAGGGAAAAGGAGGCATCCTGAGTGATGACCCGAAGTTTAGAGGTCGTTGTGTCCCAGAGCTGCCTTAGTCCTTCAGAGCCTGCATGCAGATCTCTACCCAGGAGAAGGGTGGCCTGGGATGTCCTTGGAACTTTGAGATATGACTGAGAGTGTGGCCTAGGGGCCCCCAGGAGGTGGTGAGACCCTTGGAAATCTGTAGGGGCCCAGGCAGCAGCCAGGCTTTTAGGGGACTATTTGCTCCCATCCACCACCACAGAGAGGTGTGTTGAGGGTCCTTGTTTTGCAAATTTGGAAACTGCTCGCTGTGCCAATGTGTTCTTTCTCAGCACTAGGCTGCTGCTTTTCTGTCTAGAAAATGGAGGCTCCCTCTTGACGGCTGAGGTTCTCCCAGAGTGAGAGTTTCACCATCTCAGTCCTGTGTCCCAGAAAAGAGAAAAGGCGGGTCTTACCTGTCCCGCTCTCCCCCTATTGTTTTAGAATGAGCGTCTGGGAGACCAGGTCGTTGTGTAGTTGAGTGAAATCCCAGCCTGTGTCTCTGTAGGAGAAATGGTGTGGGAGAGAAAAACTGCAGGTTTGAGTTAAAGGTGTGACAAGGACCTGAACACTCCACTCAGCCTTGTTTGGGAAGGTCACCCACCAGATGTGGACACCATTCACAGAGATGGTCTTCCCCAGTGAGGGGCCAAGAGCTATGGGCAAGTTCATACTGGGGACCACTGGCCTGTTTTGGGCACCTTGAAGTCCCTAGTCTACAGCTAGAATACAGAACACCTCAATTTTTATTATCACCACCCTGAGGAGTCATTTACATGGAGCCTGGCAAGAAAAAGTACAGGTTGAGGGCCAGCAACCAGCAGCTTTCATGGAAGGGACAGTGGTGGCAGCTGTGAGCGCTCTTGCTGCTGAGTCCGGTGTCCAAGCCTCTTCTAGAGCCGGGCTCTGGACCTGAACCTGGCCTCTCCAGGACTTCAAGTTCAGGAGTCCCACAGCCTCTACAGGATGTGTATTGGGTCCCCCACAGACAGTTTCTTCATCCCATTTCTCTTCCCTCCCTCTTTCCTTTGGCTTCCCCCTTGGATGGGAGGCTGAGCAAACAAATGAGTATGAACCATGGGCTCAAAAGCAGCACCTACTCTGGTGTCCAGAAGTAGACTTTGTCTTCTAGAAACCATTTTGGGGATCCCCCAACTCCTTGTGTGAGAGGTGCTTTGGCTCCAGCCTTTCCTGCAAGGAAGGCAGGAGGCTGGCCTAAGGCTACCACCAGCGGGGGAGTAGGGAGGGAGCTGGGAACCCTGGGGCCTGTGCTGGGGAATGTGTGTCCCTGCTTGGAGGGGGTGGTGAGGGGAGGGAGTTGGAGTAGGTGGGCAGGGACTGTGACAGAGGCTGGTGGCCATAAGAGCTGCCAGGTGAGTGCTTGGGCATGTGTGTGTGATGGGTATGTGTGTGTGATGGGTATGATGGGCGTGCTTGTCCAGGCAGTTAGGCTGGGCACTGGCAGCACCTCTGCCCAGCCAGGGGCTACCTGGACCACGTTCTAAGAGGCGGCTAGAGGGCACTTAGGACCCTGAGGCAGGGGTGACTGTAGGGCCAGCCTCTGTTCAGCTCTGAGGCCCTTTTGCCTCCTTCTGGGTGGTCTAAAAAGGCATTTGGGACACCTGAGTCTCTTAAGTTCCCTAGCCTTGGCATGCTGGCATCTGGAGCCCAAATAGGCCTGATCTCCTGTCCCCACACCTGCCCTACTTACTGACAGGGCTGCCTTGGGGCCCTCAGGTCAGCACAGACTCATTGTTGCCTTGCAAACTATTACCTTTCCACCTGCCTTCTAGGGGGCCAGACAGGGATTAAGATGGTGAAACAAGCCCAGAGGAACCCAGAGGTGGTCCCTGTGCCCAGGGAAAAGGAAGGAGGCTGGTTCTGGTGTGGCACAGTGCTGGCACTACCTGGGAGACCACTCCAGATTGAAGCCCTCCTGTTCACAGAGGAGTGGAGCTAGACACAGCAGTCTCTTCTCAGCCCAGAAGAGGAGGCTGAAAGCTGGTGTGCTGTGGACCTCGACTGGGTGCACCTGAGGAAGACAGGGCCCATGCTCCCATGGGGGTTATCAGGCAGCACACACAGCCCCGCACACAGTATACACTCCTAGCACATATGCACTCACTCTGGCATTCTTGCCTCCCTTCCTGTCCCCAACTCTTTTCCCTGAGATTCCCGGATGCTGGGCCAGAGGCAGCCCCAGCACCAGCCCAGGAGAGTTACCCCTACTGAGTCAATGCCCCAGCGCACCCTGCCCAGGGCACAGAGACTGCACCCAGCTGGCCCTCATCCTGTGGTCTGCACTCCCACTCCCAGCATGGCAGTGCTCCTGGCTCTACTCCTTCCAGCAGGTTAAATTCCACAAAAATTTCTGAACCTGGATTCAGGGCTCCTGTACTGCAGGCAGGCCAAGCCTGGCCCTGACCTCCTGGTCCTGCTGATGGACTTCAGCAAGGCGGCTGTTTCCAAGCCCCAACGCTGTTCCTGCTGGGATACCCCCACCTCTTTTGCAGCCTGCATCTCCCCATTTCTGGCCCTGCCTCCCCTGAATTCTGCAGCATATTTCCTTCCTGCCTGCTGCTTGTGTAGCTGGCTCTGAGGAGGCGGGCAAGATTGAGGTGTCCTCCTTTCCCCCATGAGGAAGAGCACAGGGCATGGAATATGCCCACACACAGGCACCTACCTGACACACATGGCTGCACATGGGGGCAGATGCATGCAGACACCTGCAACACAATACAGAGGGCCACTCCACACATGGAGCACGGAGCTCCATGCACAGCTCCGTCCAATCATGACTGCAGACGTGTGTGTGGGCCTACATGCAGATGCACACACAGACCCCACAGGCTTTCTGTTTTCTGGGCCCCTTGTGCTGTATCCTGTCCATGTAGCCACTGAGGCCTCTGACACCGGCCACCTGGTGAGATGTTACCCTCTTCTAGGCCTCTCTGCTTGGCTCTCCTGCCCCACCTTGCCCAGGCCTCAGAGCTCACCTCTCCTTGCCACCTCTCTCCCAGCTGCAGTCCTCCAGGCCACCACTGAGGCCCCCATGACCCTTCAGAACAGAAGCCACACTCTCTAGGTCATGTCCTCCTCTAGGGAAGGATGTGGGATGAGGAACAACCCATAGCCCAGGGGCTGTGGACCTTCACCAACCAGACCTGGGGCTCCTTATCCAGCAAGCTTACTCAGCGGGGACTTGGGCAGCCTGGGCAGGAGGCAGCATGGAGTCCACTTGACAAGCTCCACAGTCTCACCAAGGGGCTTCCCAGGCAGGGACTCAGGTAGGGTCAGGATATGGGGCATCAGGAAGGGCAAAGCCATCACTTGCTGTGGCCTGGATTCATCCTCACCTGGCATCTGCTCTGGGAAGAGGATGAAGGTGCTTTCAGTATGTCATGGAGGTGACAGATTGAGTGCTAGGAGACCAAGCTGTGGGCCACAGCTCTCCCCTTGCCCAACCCCCACCACTGCCTGCTGCTCTGACCACAGGACCAGCCTTGCTTCTCCTATCCCCAGGCTCAGCTGCCCGGTCAGCAGTTCCCGAGGCCACAGAGCTGGGCCAGGGGCCAAGGAGGCCCTGCTAGGGTGTCTCTGTGATTCAAGTCCAGCCCATTTTCTGGTCCACATGGGGACCACCTGCCTAATCCCCCAGCCCTTGCAAGGGGGAAAGATGGCCTGGAAAGAACTCTGATGGGCCGATAGGCATTGATCAAACACCTACTGCATGTGGAAAGGCTAAGGGCTTTTCTTAGGAGTTGTGCACACAAGTCTGAACATGGCAGAACCCCCCACAGAACCCTCCACTCAGAGGAGGAGAGGATGCCAATCCTTCTGAGGCAGTAGTTGTGGAAGATACAGGTGTGCCCCCCCCCACTGCTCTGGTTGGGTAGTGAGAACCCGGTGGGGCAGTCTGGGGAGAAACTTGCTAGGCAAAGAGAATTGGGGGAGAGGGGTGGAGAGAGTGTGTGTGGGTTTCAGGAGAGCAAGTGAAAGTTTAACCCACCCTAAAAGTGTGACACCCTAGGGGCTGGGGATTTAGCTCAGCAGGAGTAAATGCCTGCCTTGCAAGCACGAGGTCGTGAGTTCATCCCTGGTACCGATAAAAAAAAAAAAGTGTGACACCCTGGTGGCCTATGGGACAGGAAGACCACCTGGGGTGGGAAGCAGAGGGAGGGAGAAGGGGATATATTGAGCCGCACTTTGGTTGTAGCCTGTGAGAACCAGAGGGAGAAGGAAGGAAGTGCGGGTTGGGGGAAGCAGACTCAACAGCAGCCTGGCGTCTAGCTGAACCCCAACTCTTGGGTGCCTTGAGGTAGAAGGCCAGTGACTTTTCCAGGAGCCCACGAGTGTCCACTAGAATCCACTGAGACTCCGGTTGAGAGCCCGAGCTCCATCCTTGCCCAGGGCAGCTAGGGAGGGAGCCAGCACTGACCATCTGAAGGTGGGTGTGGAGGAGGGAAACCCAGCTGAGCAGATGGGGGCTGGCTCTGTTAGGAGAGATCGAGGTAGGGGAGTGGCTGCTCAACCTCATGCCACTGGGGCCCACCCTGGGGTTCATGCTTACAGGTACACATGCTCAGTACTATGGCCCCTGCACCACTGCAGCAGTGACAGAGTAATTTCCAACCGGCGGACTCAGCGCCTGCCTAATTCACAGTGACACTGCTCAGCTGCCAAAGGCTTGAACTGTCAAAGCCAATTAGCCTGTGGCCAGGGAGGAGCATGCTGGGGGCGGGTGTGGGAACCAGCGAGGCCACAGGCGTCTCAGGAGTGCTGGAGACCTGTTTCCTGTGGGGAGCCCAGTGGCCCGACCCAGGAAAGGAGGAGGATGGTGGCAGCACTAAGCACAGCCAGTCAGAACCACCCTCCCTTAACCATTTGGCCTCATCCCATCCCTCCCTCGTGCCTCAGCTGCAGCCCTCCTGCTGTCCCTCTTACCCCTGGTGCTTCCTGACACCAGTTATCACCTCCACACTGCCCCCTGTGACTCTGTTACCCTCCTGGTGACACCTACTGTCAGGTGTCCTGCAGCATCTGGAATCAATCCCAGCCAACAGAAAATTCCTCTCCAGAACTTAGCCACCCCATTCCCAGTCACTGAACTTGCTCTGCTCCCTATCTGCCCCCCCCCACTGTCCCATCAGGGTAGGTGCCTGTGACCTCTCCTCCCTGGCACCTCCACCTTTCCATGCCATCACTTCAGCCTGGTCCTGGTTCTCAGGGACAGCCTGAGAGGGGGCACTCACTCCCACTCAGCACGCTGGAATCCAGTGTCCCAGAATGTCCAGAGAATGCCAGATGCTAGACCATGTGATTGTGGCCTGGTGGCCTCCTGAGAGTAGCCCTAGGGTGGCAGCTGCCATTGCACAGGCCAGAGTGCTGAGGCATGAAGACCACCCAAGACCAAGAGCTGAGCCCCGCTGGCCTTGAGTCCTGTAGTACCCATGCTGCCTTTTCTTGTGTCCCATGCCCAGCTGAGCCCTGATCACCTCCTCTTGGGCTAGTGGGCCTCCAGGACAAACCTCACTTGGGGCAGCTAGGCCAGGCACCTTCTAAGGCCCTTTCAATTGACTGAGGTGCCCCAAAGGGAGTGGCAGATGTCCTGGGTACAGAGTGGCCATACCAGGAGTTTAGGCTGGACCCACCCAGATCCATCCTAGCCTTTCCTGATGCCTCTGGCCTCCTCTCTTCAACCGCAGGACTGCTCTTCTTAGGAGCCATTTGTGACTTCCCAGGGCCCTCTAGCCAGCACTCTGGAGTGCTCTGATCCCTCACCAGAGACCTCAGCACTTCCTGCCCACTCCTCCCCCTTCCCCAGCATGTTCTTTTCTCTGGAAAGCTTTTTTTTAGTACAATGTCCTGAGTTCAATTCCTAGTACCCCCCCCCCAAAAAAACCCCAGTGAATTGGAAAGCTTTTTTCTGACTCTAACCCTAACCCTAACTTTTCTGCTCTTTCCTGGGACTCAGGTCCTTCAGATTCGGTGTGATGTTCCCACCTGCTTGGTGCCTCCCCTTGCCCTACTGGTCACAACACAGTGAGCCCTGGTTGTCCTCAGGGGCCTTTAGAGATGGTAGAGGATGTAGGCTGTGGCATGTGTGGGTCCAAAGAGGGCTGAGGTTCTCGCCGCCATCCACCCCACTCTGCCAAGCCCAGGATGGGGTCTCAGCCTCTTTGCTGCAGTTAGAGTGGGGCTGTGCTTTGCCAGGTGGGGGCTGATTATGTGGGTGTCACATGGTGTCACTTCAGACATGTGTCTGGGTGCGTGTGGCAGTGTGAGACACTCTGGCTCCGTTGCCCCAGGACATGAGGAGCAGAGCTGCAGCAGCAGCGGTGGCGGTGGCGGGGTGGCGGTGGGGTGGGTGTGATCCCGAAAGGGGTGCAAGGGGCTGGAGCAGAACAGAACCTAGGCCCTGGGAATGAGTAGGAACTGGATTAACACAGAGGGTGACTGTGAGGCCAAAAAAGGGAAAGGAGATGGGGGTGCAGGTGGGGGTGGGGAGGAAGGACAGTTTGGGCAGCACTGGGGAGTGGGGAGGGAGTCAGAATCGGAAGGGGAGTGGGCAGGATAGGGCAGAACAGGAAGGAGAAAGAGAGGGTGTCAAGGCAGTGGAGGGTGGAAGGGAAAAGAGGGAAGGGAGGGAGATGGGGCAAGGGGGCCAGGCCAGGGTCAGCAGAGCCTCTGCTCTTTGTGGACTGAGGTACCTGCCCTGGTGCAGTGAGGTGGGAGGCTGGACTGGGAGACCTGCAGTCTCTGCAGTAGCTGGGAGCTCTCAGCTTCTCAGCTGCACCTTGGAACCTGCCAGAACCGACCTCCCTGCCTCCCCGGACTCCTCACTTCCTCTCCTAAGCTCTAAATGGGCCAAGGGAGTCCTGGGGGAGCACTCACACCTGTGGGGCTTAGTCCTCCACCCTTTTGTTCCTCCCAAGGCTTCTGACCTGCCAGCATCTTCACCCTCCTGGTTCTGGGGACATAGTGTGAGGGACAAGCTCACCTGTGGTAGGGTGAGATCTTGGGTTCATTCAGTCTGTTTCCTCTTTTGTGGCCTGAGGTAAGTTATGGTACCTGCCAGGCATTGGTCAGGCTGAGGCCCCAGTGCTTCCACTGCCCATGGTGCCCAGTGCTGTCCCTCATCCCCCAGTCCCTGGGTTGGAGGAGAGCGTGAGACATGAGGCTGACAGCCGAACAGGTTCTTCTGTAAGTGTGTGGGGTCACCCTGTGCAGCATCACAGACCCTGAAGGCTCAGGATCACGGGCATGGTCTCAGGGCTCCACTTGCCAGTGCGACTAGGAAAGGCCTGATTACTGCCTGGACCAGAGCTTCTTCTCCGGAGTGGGTTGGGCCCACATCACCAGAAAAGTGAATCACACTTGGGTGGGTAGAGCTAGGCCCAGGGCTTCTGTCCTAGTTGGGTAAAATAAGCACCTCCTCCCCTGAGCCCATCCCACCCCCACACACCTGGACATTCAAGGCCTCTCAGTGGGCTTGAGTCAGGCTGAGCTCAGTCCCAGTTCTGTGCCCACTTGCAGGGGGTTCACCTCCCAGGGTCTCATCACCAAGATATTGAACTGTTTCCATCTACTCTCATCTGCATGGGGGTCCTCATGAGGACCAAAGAAGGGTCTGGTTTTTTTGTTTTGTTTTGTTTTTTATCGGTACCAGGAATCAAACTCAGGACCAAACGCTTGCAAGGCAGGCACTTATGCCGCCGAGCTAAATCCCCAGCCCAAGAAGGGTCTGTTCTACAAGCCATTTGTCAGTCTGAAGGGCTTCCTGGAAGGAGAAAGAGTCGTGTGGGCATGCAGTGTTCACCCCAATCCATCGCCACAGATGTCTGTTTTTAGGGTGCTCGTAAAGGCCTGGGAAAGTGGAGCCATCTCCTGCAGGGAATTTAGGGCTCCTGATGAGGACTCCACATCCTGTCCTGGGGGATCCCAGCACAACCTTAACTAGTCCAAAACAGTAAGATGCAATCCCACCACATCCACCTCTCTGTTTCTTCTTCCATCATTGCCATGTCCAGTCTAGTGCTGTCCCCCATGCTGCCTGACCACTGGCACTGCCCTGCCCATCAGGCTCTGTCCAGCCTTTAGAACCAGCATACTTTTTTGTGGGCAAACCCATCCCAACCACTCGGCACTTTCTGCCCAGTTTGGGGAGCAGAACTAGGCCAACTTGAGAAACTCTGGAGCCCAGACAGGGAACCTGGAACTCTGCAGAGATTAAGGTCTAAAAAGGCACGCCATGTAGCACCCAGTGAGAACTATGTCTGCAAGAATTCACATGAAAACCCAGACGCATTGCATTCTCAGACCCCACTGTTTGGCACTTTTAGCTGTCAAATCTGCCCCCCTCCCATTAAATTAAATAGCATTTAAAATGCATTACATAGAACAAATAAATCAAAAAGACATTGACCATTCTTACTTGGAAAGACATTTATGGAAAATTCTGAGGTCTGACTGAGCTGCTGCCTACAGGTTGCTAGAGTCAGAGGATGACAGAGTAGAGAGAGAAAGGCCCCTCAATCCTCCTCCCTGTCTCTGGACCCCACTTTCTTGAAGACAATGAGAAGGAGCAGAAGGGGTTGTTTCTCCACCTTGAGTGTGCTGTATATCCTGCCTTTACCTATATTTGGAACTTTTGGTCTGAGTCACCCAAAGGTTCAATTACAAAACCCAGCAACTCACAGAGAAGTGAGCAATGTAAGTACGTGTAGTAGAAACCTAAAAGAACAGTGGGACCAAATGGACAATTAATCCTTAACTTTAAAAGTCCAGAGATTGATAATCCACGATGGCTGCTTTACAAAGTACTCTGGGATTCAGGCTCTTTCTATCTTAGAGGCTGATACTCTTAAGATCCAAAACAACTGCTCCAGTTCCAGCCATTGCATCTCCATACTAGGAAGGGAGAGAGAGAAAGTAATTAAAAGAAGGAAGTAAAAGGAAGAAAGAGTAGCCCTGCTGTATTTTAAGCAAAATTAGGGAAATCATTTCACAGTCTTTTCACCTACATCTCATGGCTGGAACTCAAGCCACATGGTGTTACCTAGTTGCAAGAAAGACTGGAACATGCAGGTTTTAACACCTGAGCCATTGTGGAAAGTTCCTAGGAAGGAGGAAGAATGAATGAGTAATCCCAAGTCTCCACCCAGGAGCTGGGAGTAAGGACTTGGAGCTCAGAGGACAAGTAGAGAAGTAAGGGGTCGATCTAGGGGAGAATACAAGAGATGGCATGGTGCTGCCAATACACCTGCTGGGTAAAGAACTGCAGGTTTTTGAATCCCTTTTGCCCTTAGAAGGAGCCGTGGGCAAGAAATCCACAATCTGTACCTGGGAGCCAGGTCTAGCCCCAAGTATCCCACACCCACAGTCAAGGCCGCTGTGAGGTAGCTGTAGGAGCCTGTGGATCAGGGATGGCCAGCTGGAGTATGTAGACGACACTCAGGGGGCTGGGGATTTAGCTCAGCGGCATAAGCGCCTGCCTTGCAAGCAGGCAGTCGTGAGTTCGATCCCTGGTACCGATTAAAAAAAAAAAAACAAAAACAAACGACACTCAGTGAATAGATAGTGGCTGGCTAGAGGAATGAACAGAAGATCAGGCAGATGATTAGGAAGATGGAAGGATAGGTGAGAAAATGGTAACTGGATGGAAGGATTAGGGATGACTGGTGATGGGTGAGTGGATAGATGGATGGATGGACTGATGGATGGAAGTGTGAATGGATAGGTGGATGGCTGGGTGGGTGGATAGGTGGAGGAGTGTATGTGTGTGGATGGACATGTGGATGGATGGAAGTGTGGATGAACAGATTTGTGGATTGGTAGGTAGAAGGTTCTGTGGTTTGGATTTGGTTTGATTGGATCCCAAGGGCCCATGTGTTGGAAGCTTGTTCTGCGTGTGGCAGGGTATATGGGGGTGAGTCCTGATGGGAGACACTTAGGTCATGGGGGTAGGCTCTTGGAAGGGATCCCTGAGTTAGTTCTCATAAGAGGGTTGTTACAAAAGCCTGAGTTGTTCTCCCCACTGCCACGCCTGTCTTGTCTGATTTGATATATAGTCTTTCCTCTAGCAGGCCCTCTGCCCTCTGCCATGGAAAACTTCCTGTTTCATGAGCTGTTTTATGACTAACACCTAGATGTCCCCCTAAAGCCTCACTTTATCATAGGGTGGACTTTTGAGAGATGATTAGATCATGGCGGGGGCACTATACTCATTAATGGATTAATCAAGTGACCAGTTTATAGCTAAGCGTGCTTTAGGAGGTGAGGCCTGGTGGGAGAAGTGGCTTATTGGAGCATGGCCTGGAAGGGTGTGTTTTCCTTTCCTATTCCTCCTTTGGTTCTCTTTGCTTCTTGTCTACCAAGATGTGAGTAGCTCTCTACCACTGCACTGTGATATTCTATTGTGTTTTGGAGCCAGGCATCTATGGACTGAAACATGAACCAAAATAAGCCTCTCCTTTAAGTTGTAGGTTCCAGATATTTTGTCCTAGCAACAAGGAAACAGACAGCTAGTTCTATGCCATTTAGACTTTTAGCCTCCAAAACTGTGAGCTAAATAAATATCTTTCTTCTTCATAAACTGCCTTTGGTATTTTGTTACAGTAACAAAAAACAGTAATAGATGGCTAAATGGAAGGGAGGATGTGTGCTGTTGGAAGTAGAGGGAACCCTAAAGGTGGAGTTGAGGGAACAGTTCATGTACACCAGGACTTTCTCAACCCCATCTGTCCCCCCACACCTCTCTTACTCCCTCAAATCTTACACACGCATTTCCAGGAAACCCAGTCACCGCACAGGCCTCTACAGCACCCTTCACTTGCCCGTGCCCATTTCCTGCTTGGCTCTGCTCACCATCTCATGCATCCGTTGATCCCATCTGTCTCTCCTGACCTCTCCAGATGACAACGATGATGACAATGATAGACTGCCAGGTGCTGGCTATAGGAGGGTGAGGCTGCGTGTTTCCATCGCTGCCTTCCCCAGCCATCAGGAAAGAGCCTGGTGCTGACAAGGTGATCAATAAATATATGTTGTTTAAAAAAGAAAAGCAAAGAAAGAGGCCAGGGATATAGCTCAGCGGCACAGTGCCTGCCTGGCAAGCACAAGGTTCATGAGTTCAATTTCCAGTAAAAGAAAAAGAAAGAAAGAAAGAAAGAAAGAAAGAAAGAAAGAAAGAGAAAGAAAGAGAAAGAAAGAAAGAAAGAGAAAGAAAGAAAGAAAGAAAGAAAGAAAGAAAGAAAGAAGGTGGAAGGAAGGAAGGAAGAAAGAAAGAAAAAAGAAAAAAGACAGGGAAAAAAAGCGACCTAACACACACACACACACACACACCCCAAAAAACAACAAATAAATATTTGTTGGAAGAAAAAGAAAGCAGGAAAAAAGACAGAGAGATGGACTCACAGTTACACTCACACACACCCGCCAACTGTCCTCCATGCATGGTCAGAGGTATCTTTTCAATCACAGGGCATGGCGGTCCCCTCCAAGCAAGCCTGGACTGCTCAGACATCCTGAGACAACCCTCTCTCTTTTGTTATTATTCATCATAACTAACATGATATTGATTGATTGATTGTTTACATTCCTTGTGGAGAATTGGTCCCTGTATGTAATACACCTTCATTCCTTTTTCCAGCTCCTTTGCTTTCCTTTCTCCTCCTCCCCTCCATCCTCCATCTCTCTCTCTCTCTCTTTTTTGTTTTTGTACCAGGGATCGAACTCAAGACTTCATGCTTGCCCGTCAGGCGCTTACGCCACTGAGCTAAATCCCTGGCCCCCTCCTCTCCATCTCTCCATCTCTTGATCCTCTTCTTCTTTGAGGAAGTTTATCTCCCTACCTCCTTTTTTCTTTTCTTCTTCTTTTTTATAATTTTATTTAAAGAGGAAAAAACAAAACAAAATAAAACAGAATAAAGGGTAGCAACCATACAGTATTCCAAGGAAAAAAGGAAAAGTACAACAATAAAACCTAAGAAATTATTACTTGACTAATTACATACTGACTTCTTGGAAATAGTTGTTCAAATTACAAAGTTAAAACATGTAAAGTAGACATTCA